>JAVTVY010047799.1:0-24374 GCA_036873755.1 Hanleya hanleyi
TATTTTTCACCGCTACCATGAGAAGGATGTGACTACTCTCCCCAGTGGGAAACCGTGTGCCAAAATCATTGGGTTTGACGCGAATGCCTTGTACTTGTGGTCGCTCGCCCAACCCATGCCCAGCGGTCATTATACGCGTTGGTGTGCAGAAGGACGGCATTTTACACCGCAACGGACACCTTACAAACATCTTGCCGACCAGTGGTTGGACTGGGAAGCCTATCGACGGGCGATTTATATTCGTCATCAGACCAACGCCACAGAGAAGCGGATAGGAGATCGCCGACTCCCCGTCGATGGGTTTGCCCTTGTCCAAGGAACACCGACCGTTTTCCAGTTTTATGGCTGTTACTGGCACGGCCACGAATGTCATTTCAGCGCAGGATGCTTCAATCAGCGACGTGGAAAATCGGCACAAGAATTACGGGAAGAAGTAGTGGCCAACGGGGATTACGTGAAAGAGCGAGGCTTCCAGCTCATTGAGATGTGGGAGTGTGAATTTCACACCATGTGTAAGGCCCTGCCCCATTTACAACGGTTCCTAAAAGAACGTGAGTACCCCTTGAGTCGTCGGCGACTGCTGAGTATGCCCCAGATGTTGGACGCCATTCGTTCGGGGCAGCTCTACGGCTTTGTAGAATGTGATTTGCATGTTCCCGACACTCTCAAGCCCCTCTTCGCCCAGTGTCCGCCTATCTTCAAGAACACGCTGGTGGGTCGGGCTGACATTGGAGAGACCATGGGCGCCTATGCGGAGCAACACGAGTGTTTGCCTAAACCTCGCCGCATGTTGATTGGAAGTATGTGGGGTGAAAAAATCTTGCTGGGCACGCCCTTACTGCAGTGGTACATGAAGCACGGTTTGGAAATTACTCAAATCTATCAGGTAATCCAGTACGTACCTGAGGCTTGTTTTGCGGAGAATGCCGACCTCGTGACGAAGGCCCGTCGTCAAGGTGATCAAGACCCGAGTCAGGCCATCATGGCTGAATGTTGGAAACTCACTGGGAATGGTTATTATGGAAAAACCGTAACGAACCAGGATAAGCACGTCAACGTGAACATTTGTACTACTACCCAAGCCCGCAAAAGAGTGAATTCTCCTCTGTTTCGATCCGTGGAGGTGATCGATGACGACACCTATGAAGTCACTTCAGCCAAGAAGACTATCCGGTACAACTTACCCCTGCAGATTGGATGTATGGTCTATCAGGTGGCCAAGCTGAGGATGCTGGAATTCATCTATGATTTTATGGGTGTATATTTTAACACCGCAGACTGGCAACTCATGGAAATGGACACAGATTCGGCCTACATGGCCGTTTCCCACCCGGACTGGGAGTCCCTCGTCAAACCCGAGCTAAGGGATCAGTATGAGGCGGAACGGGACCAGTGGCTACCCCGACGCGATCACTACACCTACGACAAGCGGACACCCGGGCTCTTCAAGCTGGAGTGGAGCGGAGATGCTATGATTGCGCTCTCCTCTAAGACCTACTACTGTTACGGAGGAGATGAAGGAGCGGAAAATAAATTTAGTTATAAAGGGGTGAGCCGGCGCGATCCCAACATCGACAAAGCTCTCTACCTGGGCGTGTTGCAAAGCCAGGCCAGTGCGAGTGGCACTAACCGAGGATTCCGGGTCGTCGAAAACCAGATGCGCACCTATATCCAGCAAAGAGACGCCTTTACTTTCTTTTATCCCAAACGAAAAGTATTGGCCGACGGTGTGAGCACTACATACTTGGACTTGTAAAAAACAAATGTGGAACTATAACTGTTGATACACGAGTTATAAAACTGTAAAAGTCGGGATGGCCGAGTGGTCTAAGGCGCCGGTATTAAGTGCTGGTCGGCGATTGCCGTACGTGGGTTCGAATCCTACTCCTGACAGAACTTTTTTGTACCTTAATCACTACTATTCTATGTGTACATACCCCTACTATTTGTACCCTGTATTCTATTTGTATATAGTCAGTAACTCATTCTTGTTGACTTAAATAAAAAAAGAGAAAGTCAAATCATTTTTTTGTGTTTTTTCATCAATTTATTCAACAATGAACGTCAGAACAACAACGTCATAACAATAATAAACAAGGGGTCTGCGCGCACGCGCAGTACATTTTTTAAGTTAACCAGAGAAATGGAGCATGCACATTAAAACGAGAGGCCGTCCAGTCATAGACGAGGACATCACGGTCTTCGGCTTGACAATAATCATCAAACATATGTACAATGGTAGCCATAGAATGTCCTCTACTCCGGTGAGTGAGATAAAACACACAGTACTGTCCGCACATTGCGCATGCGCAGAATTTATTTTTGGGATGGAATGGTGTGTGCGCATGCGTGAGTTGATGCAAATGAGTTGATGCAAATGAGGTCATTGGGTTTTTCAAAATGGCGGCTTGTTTTTGTATGTGATGGGTGGTCGGTTTCAAAATGGTGGCCAATTGCACTTGTCTCACCCCTCATTTGCATATTTTCAAAATGGCGGCTTGTTTGTGTGTGTTAGGGGTGGTCGGTTTCAAAATGGTGGACAATTGCACTTGTTTCACCCCAGTCCTCATTTGCATATTTTCAAAATGGCGGCCTGTTTGTGTGTGTTAGGGGTGGTGTGTTTCAAAATGGCGGCCTGTAGTTGTCCACATTATGCAAATGAGGTCTTTGGGTTTTTCCCCAAGGGTGGCTTAATTTTCAAAATGGCGGCTTGTTTGTGTGTGTTGTGGGTGGTGTGTTTCAAAATGGTGGACAATTGCACTTGCCTCACCCCAGCCCTCATTTGCATATTTTCAAAATGGCGGCTTGTTTGTGTGTGTTAGGGGTGGTGTGTTTCAAAATGGCGGCCTGTGGTTGTCCACCCTTTTGAAAATATGCAAATGAGGTTCAATTGGCTATAAAAGGAGTCCATTTTTAGGGAAAGGGTGTATTCAATGCACTCCTCTGCGTACCATTGTCACTTACTTGACCTGACCAGCCTGCCTGCCTGTCTCTCTCTGCCAGCCTGCCTGCTTGATTCACCTCTAGCCAGCCAGCCAGCCAGCCATCCAGCCAGTTTGCCTACTTGTATCAGCTGTAGAGACCCATTTACTTTTTCCATTTTACCAGTGCCAATTCACTACACTATTACTCCGTAATAGTTTTTCACAGCCCATAGTCATGACGTCATCATCATTATTTTTAGCCAGGCTTGCCAAGTACCGTGTTCGTTTGATTGATGAGATGGAGCATGTGGATGAATTATGTGATTTCCTTATGGCGGAGGAAAACATACTCCTGGAACAGCGTGTCGAAGAAATCATGGCGGAGAAAACCCCTCATCCATGAGGTACAGCAATTTACCTACTATGGATTTCTAGCCTTCGTGACGGCGTTGAAGATCACTGGAAATGCCGAACTAGCAGATCTACTTGAAGCCGACGACGACGTTATACAAGATGAAGATATCTTAGTGATGGACACTACCCCAGAGCGTACAGCCAGCAAACGTACGCACACTACCCCAGAGAGTACACCTGCTAAACGTGCTGGACGCCCCAAACGTCCCCGTCTAACACCGTTAGTAATACCAGTGATTGAGGCGCCAGTAGTACCCCAGCAAGTGTCTGTGAAACAAGAACTTCCTCTGTCTGTTCAGGACATCAACAATCTGATCGAAGCGGCTCACCAGACAGCCCACAAGGACATTTGGGAGCTTTCACCTTATTTGACGGTGAGTGTCAAAGACGAAGAAGTGCATTTTAATGCAGCGGGCTTTAACGACAGACCTGGTAAGCATATTGCCCTGAACTTGGACACCTGGCAAAAACTGGAGGCCCTTGATTACGCCATCGATGCGGTTATTCGCGACCAGGGAAATGACGAAGCGAAATTTCATGTGGGTGACGACATCTATGTGAGTTGTGCTTATTTCAACGACCAGCTCCTCGTGCATATTCGAAAATGGCGAAAACGCTTAGATACGCAAGAGCTGGTGGCTTGTCCTCAAGGTGTCACATTGAAATTAACGGCGTGGCGGCAGTTGCAGAGTCTTGCTAGTACAATTAGTCAAACTCTGGCCTACCAAGTGTCGAGCTATATATATGAGAAGTACATTGACACAGTCCTGCAGCTCATCAGACCTCACCTGAACTCTCTGGTAGCCTCATACGCGGACCTCACTGAAGCACTACAGGCTGTGACCGAGACGGAAATTGCCCTGGCAATGGTAGCGGCTTGTCCTTCCAAAATCCCAAGTGAAGAGGTTGTGACGTACATCTATGCCCACCAAGGACAGAAAGATGATGATGAATTCAAACAAGTCTTGTTGACGAACTATTGAGAACAAGGAAAACATGTATTGATCTGGAGAGTAATTGTATTGCAAAAAAAATCAGAGTTTTTTCACTGTTAATTGTATTAAAAAAATTCAATACTTACATATAATTGTATTAAATTCAATTGTGAATACGTTCATTGTGTGTTAATAAAAAAATAGTAATTAAAAAAAAATGCTTAGTGTTCATTTTTTTTCCTTTTTTAATAGTCAAATAGCTCCAAAAACGTCTATTTTCATTCTTGCGCATGCGCAGAATGCTGATAGTTCAACCCACACCAGTCCATCAGATGGCCCTTCATCTCACCTTCACATTGATACCTCACTCGGCTCCATCGGGCCACTAGGGGCTCTCCTAGCTCCAAAAAAGGCTATTTTGCAGATCGATATCAACACCTTGTGTATGAAGATTTTTTTATTTTGGAGGTAGTGGGTCGAGTTAGGTATCAAATTGAAGCTGACGTGAAATGCTTCACATTGATACCTCACTCGACCCCATTGGACCACTAGGGGCTCCCCTAACGCCAAAAAAGGATATTTTGAAGATTGCGCATGCGCAGAATGCTGATAGTTCAACCCACACCCAGTCTATCAGATGCTCCTTCACGTCACCTTCAATTTGATACCTCACTCGACCCGATTGGTCCATTAGGGACGCCTCTAACCCCAAAAAGGCTATTTTTGAAGATTGATATTTTTGATATCATCTTCGCGCATGCGCAGAATTACCCTAATTCAAGCCCACACCCAGTCTATCAGATGCTCCTTCACGTCACCTTCAATTTAATACCTCACTCGACCCGATTGGTCCATTAGGGACGCCTCTAACCTCAAAAAGGCTATTTTTGATATCTTGATATTTTTGATATCAATCTTCAATCTTCAAAATACCCTTTTTGGGGTTAGAGGCGCCCCTAGTGGTCCAATGGGGTCGAGTGAGGTATCAATGTGAAGCATTTCACGTCAGCTTCAATTTGATACCTCACTCGACCCACTACCTCCAAAATAAAAAATCTTCGTACACCAGATGTTGATATTTATCTTCAAAATAACCTTTTTGGCGTTAGGGGAGCCCCTAGTGGTCCAACGGGGTCGAGTGAGGTATCAATGTGAAGCATTTCACGTCAGCTTCAATATGATACCTCACTCGACCCTCTACCTCAAAAATAAAATTTTGTTGACCTTGTGTACGAAATTTTTGTTTTTTTTTGTTTTGAAAAAAAATTTTTTTTGAAAAAAATTTTTTTTGGGGAAAAAGGATGCTGGGAGCTGGTGTTAGTTTGGTGTGCTTATGAAAGAAGTTTTCTCTTTCGGAAAGATGGGTTGGCCCTGAAAAGAGCCTTTGATAGTGTCACACGAGACACTTAGGCGCGGTATATTCGCTTCACGCCTCCCACATGTTTTCTACATATGGGGCACTTTATCTTGAAATGCAACTCTCCGGCGTCAATGCATCGGCACATGGCTCCTTCACACGTCAGTTGGACCCAGCAATCCTTGCACATACACAGATGTCCACAGGGTAGTACCGTGTATAAGCTTTCCTGGTCCGTGCAGATACTACATTTTTTTATTTTTTCTTCACTATGTCGTAGTTTCTTTTGTCTGGCAATCTCCTCTTCCATTCCCGTCATTGTCGTCTCCATTCCCAACATTGCTCCCCTCATGTCGATAATTTGTTCGTTGAGGCGTGATATCTCGTCTGTGTGTCGGCATCGTTGTGGTACTCTTTCTTCAGCCGAAGTCGTTATACTTTGCGTTTCTGCAGTCGAGGTGGTTGTTGTAGTTGTGGGAGGTCTAGTAGTTAACCATCCGCTGTCTTCCTCTCCATCACGGGTGTCGTCCTCGTTATCTTCTTCTTGTACCACCTCCATTCTGTTGTTGTTGTCTTGTTCACTTCGCATTCTTCTATCCTCTTCTGTTCGCACATCACGGCGGAGTTGTTCCGCGAGTTCTTCTGTACTTCTTAATAACACCGCTTCATCTTCAATAACTCTTTGAAAACTGGTGTCAATGGTGATTCCGCCATCTTCTCGGCTAACTATCTCTCTATGTTCTTCTGTAGCCGCACCATTTCTTGGGTCTCTAGGATGATGGGTAAACAAGGCTCGTCTTCTTAAACTCATGATTTGTAGTTGTCAATAAAAATGTGAACATACTCCACGTTCTTTTATAGTGGGCTGTGTGTGTGTGGGTTTCAAAATGGCGGCTTGTAGTTGTGTGTTATGGGTGGTCGGTTTCAAAATGGTGGACAATTGCACCTGCCTCACCCAGCCCTCATTTGCATATTTTCAAAATGGCGGCCTGTTGGTAGCAGGTGCGTTTCAAAATGGCGGACGGTGTGAGTCAGTGCAAAATCGGACGGCGTCAGTCAAGTGCAAGATAGACTGGTCCACTGAGCTGTGTGACCATGGCCCAAGCATTAAAAATTACCTATTATTTTTCGATAAATCCCTTATAATTTTTCAGGGAACTATGATAAGACTGTAACCCAGTCTACACGTAATTTTTTTAGCCAGGAAAATCAATTATTTTTCCATGTACCTGGTTTTTCAGACTTCCGTACACGAACCTTATGGGTTTAAATCCCCTAAAAATTAATAAATAACCGCCTAGTCTAGCGTTATATTGTTCAATTTTTTTAATACTATACACTGAATTGCCTCAGTTCAACTTGCAATAAAAATATAGGTCCACTCACAGTTATTGTAAAATGACAAGCTGTTTAAACTTGGAAAAGAAACACAAATATTTTGTCGTAAAAAATATAGCCTACAGCTAGAGTGCGCTCGCCGGGGTCCGCGTCTTTTACACTATAAATAGCTCAGAATTTTTTTAATTATTCACACTTGAGGACCCAGTCATGGATACACCACCCTGGACTGAAATCATGGATATTGATACAGCCGACTTGTTGCCAAATGATGAGAATCAACTACAACTCCTCCCCGGTATGATTAATTTGGTAGAGGACGAACCCTGGATAGCTGAACTAATGAAGGAAATATTTCCACCATCATCACCCCGGAACAAGCCTGCAACTACGACAGACCAAGACCCTGCAGAAACATCGAGTAACTTATTCGGCCTTGCAGCCCCCACCGATGTTAATCCAGCCGAAAACCCACGTATAGACGAGATAGACAGCCTGCTAGCAACGCTGTTGAAACAAGACGAAACGGTACAAGATGATACACAAGAAAAAGAAGAAGACTCAAGAAAAACAGAAGAAGATTTGAACAGGGTAGACGCAAGACAAACAGAACAAGATTTGAAGAGGGTAGACTCAAGACAAACAGAAGAAGATTTGAAGAGGGAAGACGCAAGACAAAACACAACTAGGATACAAGAGAGGAAAAACAGAAAAGCTACAAGACCAAGCCGAATAACAGAGACGATCAAGAAAATAACTCCAAAAAAAATCCACGACGCAGCGTATTATGTTTGGGCCATTACAACATCAACCTTGGGATGCCACACCGAACGAAAACAAGCTTTGTATATACACTGCGTTGAATGTGCTAACCCGTTTGCAAAATATGCGATTGGTCCTTGTGGCCATCAAGGATTATGCGAAATTTGCATCCATCGTCGAGCCGGAATACCCACCTGTGTACCGGACAACAGACCCGTACAGTGTGAATTACTACCTTTAACCTGTCCCGTATGTGCTGATAGAAGACTGGCCCTGTCAACGATGTAAATGGCTATATTTACATATTCCAACGGTTTTTTTAAAAACCAACCATGTTTTCCGAAAGGGAACTTCTAACCATGCACAAAAAAAATTAACACGAGATTACATCCCTGTGTTCGTTCAAATAAATTCCCCACTCTTATCAAAATAAATTTTACCCTCATACCGGGGTTTAAAAATGTCCGTTATACCTTCGGACTGTGTAATATTAAATTAATGGGGCATATTCCCCACTCTTATCAAAATAAATTTTTCCCTCATACCGGGGTTTTAAAAATTTTAAAGTCCCTTATCCCTGGGACTGTGTAATATTAAATTAATGGGGGATAGAGAAAAAGAAAATAAATCCTGTGTAAATATATAGAGAGATTTGTCCTGACAAGGACATTTGATATTTGGGACAGGGATTGTTTATTTGGGTGAATGCAGTTTTAAAAAAAGAAAGGGAAAATGTGGGACATCTGTGCTTTATAATTGGTGTGCCCAAGTTAAAGAAGCTTCCTCTTTCGGAAGGAATTGTTTGTCTTGAAAAAGACAGTTATTATTTTAACGTGTTTTTATTCACGAGGAAGTAGCCTACTTTCCTATAAGGTCCGGTTGCTGCTTGTGAAGTACCCATCGGCTTCTCGTCTATACATATGACGCATGACTTCATGATCGTTTTCATCCTCATCCGAGTCTTGTAATATTTGCGTTCCGTCTAAGAAATTCGCCGGGGCAATCACAGTGGTATTGGTGGTCGGGGGGTCCGCAAATACAGGGGCTGGCAGGTCTAGAAGGGGGAATGGCGCCGGTGGAGATGACGAAAATGGTTGTAATGGCTGGACTACTAGCACCGGAGGCGGAGTGGTGGGTCTCGCTTGGTTCATCACCCTGGACAATAAGTGGAACCACCCCGCCTCGCCCACTGTCGTTCGGGCTGCATTTAGGAGGGCCCGAACATTTTCGGCGGTGCTGGTGTGTCTGCCAACCCCTCCCCCCAGCAGCATGGCCTGCCAGCCCCGGAACTCCCTCTTCCAGAATTCTTTTATGTCTCGTTTCATGGCACGTTCTTTGGTTCGGGTGAGATACGGTATATCCTCGTCTTCTCCCTCAATCCACCGATTCATTCTCCTTCTTCTGTTATTTCTTGGCACCGTGGTGGTGGTAGACATCGTGGCTCTAGTACGTGACATTTTTTGTGGTAAATCTATTCCAGAGGGGCAAGTATATATAGACAATACGCGGACGCCAGCGAAAGCGGCCCCATTTTCCAGGCCATGAAAAATTGGCGTGTGTTTCTTTATGAATTATAAACGCGTATCATTTTACAATCAGGATCAGTCCCCGTAGAATTTTTAGTTCCAATTCATCTCAGATAAATCAGGGACTCGTATTAAAAATTTCAGCCGTCTAGTCCTTGTCTACGTCATGATTTTTAATTTTTTAGTGGGTTTTCGAGCCGTAACGAAAATACAGAAAACCCGGCACATTAAAAATAAATTAATTTTCTGGATTAAAAAATAGAGCAAGTCTATCACTTATCACTCGATACGCGTGCCCTGAAAATTCCAGCTCGTTTCGTTCATGAGAACTGTAGAAAAATGAAGAAAACAGTGCCTTGGTTTACGGTGTGAAAGCACATTCTACGCACTCCCGCTTGAATATTGAGGTCAAAACAGAGTTGCGTCCTCCTGTTCATTATTCGAGTATTTTGCAGTGAGGTCGGCTTGAAAAGTGCCAGCCGGGTAATCTGTAAATAAACGAATACACAGAAATGCATGATGAATGCGCAATAATGAATGCCGCTTGAGAGAAGCCGGCCGGGTATTTTGTGAATAACCCATACAATCGGATTTGGCTCTCTCACAGCCCTATGGATGGTTCTGATAATTATTAGGACTTGATATTCTAGTCTAGCAATGCACTAATTTTATTTTTTATCCTGTTATGAGTCCAGACTATTAATTTATGCACTCGGGGAGCGTCTAAAAAATAAATTGCAGTGTTAAATTAATTTATTTTCCCAGGGATATGCGTATTTTTTATTTTAACAATGAAAAATAGAATCGCTCTATATAAATTTTTGTCGGGCTAGTATTTTTGTCAAGCAAATGAGGACTGGGGTGAAACAAGTGCAATTGGCCACCATTTTGAAACCGACCACCCCTAACACACAACTACAAGCCGCCATTTTGAAAATATGCAAATGAGGAGGTGAGACAAGTGCAATTGTCCACCATTTTGAAACCGACCACCCCTAACATACAACTACAAGCCGCCATTTTTAAAATATGCAAATGAGGAGGTGAGACAAGTGCAATTGTCCACCATTTTGAAACCGACCACCCCTAACATACAAAAACAAGCCGCCATTTTGAAAATATGCAAATGATATGCACTCATTGACACCGGTGTCAATGAGTGCACATGACCTCATTTGCATATTTTCAAAATGGCGGTCACAAACAAGCCGCCATTTTGAAAATATGCAAATGAGGTGAATTTTGGAAAAACCCAGTGCAAGTGCACTCATAGGCCACGCCCCCAACCGCCCCACTCACACCTCACTCACGCATGCGCACATAAGGCAAATCAAGTTCTGCGCATGCGCAGTGAGGCGCTATTACGCCCAAAGACTTGCTCTATACTACTCAGGCTAATATATGGAAAATTTATTTCAAATTACAGTATTTATTCATCAGGGTAGGGCAGCCATACGCTTGTGTATCGTATAACACTGATTACATAGCGAGATTGGACTTTTTAAGCCCATTAACATGATTAAATCAAACTTCTAACTTTGTGCCAAATTTTTCTCCGTTGTGTCATATACCGTGATCCTAAACACAAAGAGTTCTTGTTGAATAAGTAATAAAAACAGTGAGTAGCCATCTTCTTTTCTTTATAATTAGCAGCTGTAGAACAGATAAACGAAGGCTTTCCAGCACGCTTCAACTTTTGAATCCAAAAAGCTGACATTTTTGTTCAGCCCTACTATGGACCATCCATACATCCAGAGTAAGCGCAGTGAAATGGACCGCCACTACTCCCTTTAAATCATTTCTAATTTATACTTTTTATTTCGGGCTCCCAGGCCCTAGATATCTTCCTGTTCAGTCATGCATCCAGTCTTATGAAGTCAATTATGCTTAGCATTCTCGCTGTTTCACAAAAATTACCAGTAAATGTATGTCAACCTCATCACAGTGATCATTAAACCCCAGACAGCTATTCAGTGTTGTCTCCGAAACAGTCTACTGGCGAAGCTGACATTTCGATTGGTCAATTCCCGAGTTGACAAGAGGACTTCCAAACAGCAGAGCGATGTAGCTGAAGAGGCTCTCAAACTGTAGCCTGAAATCATGACCGTAATAGTGTCATAACATGTACCTTAGCATATTTAGGACAATTAATTGGAACTCGGCGTTTTCATTTCCGTGGCTGTCTACATATAATCACCTGACAGTCTCTCACCCCTACACAGTTAATATTTGGATCCATTGCATCACACACTGAAGTAGTTCCATACATGAACTAATATTCATCCGAAACACGCACAAAAATCAATAATATAACCTCGTTAGTAGTGAAACCAGTGATTATTGATTAACAGTTTTTCAGGTTATTTTGTCAAAGAAATTGAAACATGAAAGTGGAGGGGGCGGGGGGGTGGTAGAGAGAAGGTTTACATTGACGAAGTAATCACGGTGCTGTGAGCGTGTTAATGATGTTCCAATTGCGGGCAGTGTAAGAAGCTAAGACGGAAGTCGTTCAGCTGACATACGCTGTTCAGAGTTTCCTTGTTTGTGTGTACATTAAAGTATGCTTAGTATTGTTACGGTCAACCGGGAATTCCTAAGACAACTTCGTTGCAGAAATACCGAGCCGATCGGTCAGGATGGCTGATTATTATTTCATAAAAATCGCCAATAGTCAGTTCTGACACCACCGGTTTTTAACCGGAATTCCACATTGTACTGAATACTCTAATGTTGAATAACTGGATAAATGCAGTAATAAGTTGAATAACTTTTATTCGTATAATAAACTCTGTATTGGTTACATCAATAGATTCATTTTGATATCATTAAATTCATCGTACATGAATATCCAATAAACGTAAGCTCTCCTGATGTTCCGTGTTCTGTTGTTATTTCGTTCAGATTCTGTGCTACTCCGTTTTCATGTCCTGAGTATGTTTCTGGATCCTGTGTAATTTGTACATCATATCCCCGATCTCTAATGGAAGATCGTTGGTTACGTTGGTATTCCATAAAATTTCATCCCGTCCTTTATATCTGGTTACTTCCCGACTTGTAAGTTGTCTGTGTGATCCGTGTGTGTCCGTAATTCACGTCCGTAATTCCTCTTTGACACCCTGGATTTTCTATTATGTTGATTTCAGGTAAGTATTGATACCATGGATACCCCTGTATGCCGATATGCTGGATCCGTGTATTCGGCTACCCGTCTTACTGACAAGCTTACTCCGTGATTTATCCAGGGGTGCGTTTAATATGAATGAATGTGTTTTAGTGCTAACACTCTGACTGGGTCTGTCAATGAGAGAAAACTCTAATACTCTGCACATTCAAAGCTTGTGATTGTCCCTGTTATAATCGTGCCTGCATTAATCCTATAATCTGTCATATGTGCTGTTTGTTGATCATATGATCTGTCGTACGCGTGGCACTGTGATCCTGGGCTGGACATTAACAATGTATCAATATGACTGAATAATGACGTCTATATGGATTTCAAAGCTCGGTAATATATTTTAGCCTATCGACTAGTAAATATACACCTCTGCAATGTTTTCCATTGATCCAGTAAATTTATTTATCTCGGGGGTTCCAGATATTTTTCTAGGGTAGATTTCCTGGGTATATGATATCAGCAGGTTTTTCCTGTTTGGTTACAATAGTATGGATTACAAAGCTCTGGGATACATTTTAGCCTATCGACTAGTAAATGTACACCTTTGCAAAGTTTTCCATTTATCCAGTGAATTTTCTCGGGGTCCAGAAATTTATCTCGGGGTTCCAGATATTTTTCTTGGGGTTCCAGATATTTTCTAGGGTCTGTGCATGGATATAGACACTGACGGACTACCAGTTTATTCTGGCATACTCCTTGCTGTACTTGTCCCCTTTTTAATTACCTGGTTGTAAAGGATTTCAGGGTTCTTTTTATATCGTTGGCTGTGCTCACAGGATAATTCAACTGTGCAGCTGACTCGGTTGGTACCAAGTGAAGATTCTCCGTGTGACGACGTAATTTATACTTTCCCGCTCGTGCAGCGTTAGCGCCCCCTATCGGAGTACAGGGCACTTCCATATCCTGGAAACCTCAGAAGAGCTTACCATCATTACTCATTAAACTGGAACTAATTGTTCGCAATCTTAGCTGAATAGGGATCTCAATTATCAAAGCTAATTATTTCAATCAATTATAATTAATGATAATCCACGAAAAGTACTCTAAAATGAACTGAAAGTTGGTTCAGGAGTAGAGCCTCGATCTCGATCTTTTCGTCAACATGGCGATCATCGAAGAAATCTTTCGTCAAAAATTGTGCATAAATGTTAATTTAATAAACATCAATGAAAACCATGTTACGACAACAGCTGGGCGAGGAACTAGAATGATCAATTAACCATTACAGTAAGTGCCAACGTGGATAGAGACGTATTCTCTTTAGAACACGTAAAATTGGTTGCTATGAGAACTCTGTCAAATTACAACAACGACAAGAAGTACGGCATCATTATGAACTAGAACAAGTATTTAATGAATGCAAAAACAGGAAAAATATATTACTATGCGTTAGGGCGAATGTATATATATCAGCATCATTTCACGTAGCATTAGTCTACACACAAAAAATATATCCCCCCTTTTTCTGACTCGTCACAGTATTAACTATGGTTGACATTTGTATGCATCGATACTGGTATTTGTAAATATTACAGGGTATAGTTGTAGAGAAACAAAATATCATATCATAAATAGTGGTTTAGGTTGCTGTTGAATATGTTAAATTTAATATAGTGGTGCATAATTAATCGCCATTGAACTTTATTATATGGATGATAAATACACCGCAGGTCATTGATATATATTTTTGTAAAAACGAACAGTATGGGTTATCTAAGCAAGGAATTAACGAACAGTTAATTAGAATTAACGAATGCTGGTCATGCAGCAGTGATACGATTTCGACATAAGAGCATCGTTGAGAACCGTTGACCACTGGCTTGGTTGTCCGGTGTCGGGTAATGTGACGCGTCGCGATATGGCTGAAAAATTATTGAAAGGGACCTTAATTTCCTACACGCTCATGCACGCCAGGTCAGAATCATGAACTTGTACGAGATATGTTACAACTGTTTACGGCTCTATTAGTCTAATCGTTTCCTAATTTTTTCAGACAAGATGACAGACCGTAAGGCAGTGATCAAGGACGCCGACATGTCAGAGGAAATGCAGCAAGACGCCGTTGACTGCGCCACTCAAGCCATGGAAAAATATAACATAGAGAAAGACATCGCCGCCTACGTCAAAAAGGAATTCGACAAAAAGTACAACCCTACTTGGCACGCCATCGTGCATCTTCTCGAGACAAGGCGTATCCTGCCGCAAGCTCTAGTGGAGCGCTAGTGTAAGGACTGGTCTTGCCTAGGGAAGATGGCCATCGTGGGACGGAACTTGGCAGCTATGTCATTGTGACCCATGAGACGAAGCATTTCATCTATTTCTACCTCGGACAAGTGGCTATACTGCTGTTTAAATCGGGGTGATCAATAGAAGCCATATCTTTTTTACCTCCACGCCAACAGAGAACATCCAAATTCCATTCGGTTCATTCCGGTGATCTGCTTGAGGGGTTGTTAGTAGCATTCACGGAATATGTTTTTGGACCAAGACTGATGCAGCTGAAAGAGAACTGTTTATTAAAGACGTTTTTACTGAATCCTAATTTACAAAGACGATTTGCCGATGTTGTAGAGGGTATTCGTGGAAATCTATGTGAATGATGAAAATATTTGCGTACCGTATCGGTACCTTTGCACAAAATGAACTTTTTGCATTTACTTTCATTGATACATCATCATATTTCATTCTATCATTGGATTAAATGAGTTTTGATATAACAGTTGTTTCCTGTGCTAATGATATAAATTGTCTCGTGCGTATCAGAGTGTGCTATTGTCGGAATCACATGTTCTAGGAATCCCCCCCCCCCCCAGTCTATTGCTATAGGAAAATACAATGCCGTGATAATATCGGTCGGTGGGTCATGATTTTCACCCACCATTTCCTGTTATCGCCTCTAATCTCAAATATTAGTCCACAGGCTTGTGTATATTTGTGGGCGTTTTTTCAAATAGTTTTTAATTGATATCACACCAACAAAACGCAGCTTAGAATTAAGGACTGCAGTATATGTAGAGTGTTGATCACAGAAATATTTACAGTGCAGATTTATGTATACAATGTAACCTAGAACATACATATATAATAGAAAGATACTGTGAATCCGATCTGTGGTAAGTGCGATCAAATGATGAGCACACGTGCAAGTCGTACCAAAGTACATATAGAACATTAATAATTTGAAAAGGAATAATAATATTAGTAATAAGAAAATTAAGAGAAAACAATAAGAAAATGATAATATAGGTTTCGCACTTCTTGTCAACCAGGCTACACTAACCCTAAAATTTACGAAGATCACGAATTTTTATGTTGCCAGTTTTTTTCAACAACCTTCAGGGTGACTATTTTGGATTTCTAAATGGTCTCCATCTAAAACCATTTTTCGCCGATATCTCATTACAATATACCTAAATGAGTTCTGAACATTATTTCCAGCGGTTACACCTACATTTACAGGGCCAAGGCTCCAGTTGGTGGCACTAAAGACTTATGTAAATAATGGCCATCTTAGCTTTCAAGATGGCCTCCATCTGAAACCTTGATTTGTCAATATATAATCAAAACAAAACACGCTATGAAAGATTTATTTCATTGGCCTCATCCACATTTTCAGGGGCAAGGATTCATATGGTGGCCCCATAGACATCTCGTGACGTCGGCCATCTTTTAGTCGAGTTTTGCCATTGTTTATAGTGTTTGACTCTAAGAAATGATGATGACATACTTTCTTGGACTGTTCGTGTTGGAAAAGGTAGAAACTGAAAACTTCATCAGGACGTCTGCTCTTTATGACCCATGTACCCTTCGCAGATTTCTCAAATTAAAACTTTTGCAACATTCTGTTTCGTAAAATCCTGTAGTCGAAACTTGACATTAGAATTCAGTTCTATCGTGGACCGTACACTGACATGTCCATGGTTCTATGGGGTTTACATGGAGTCCTTATGATCCTATACGATGGAAATGTCAATCATATGAGGGATCAGTAGTCTGCCGTGAAGGATTTAAAATCCCTAGAGGTTTTAAATTCCATGAGATTGTTAACCCATACACTGTAAATGTGGCGTATAGGATTTAAACACTATCATGACACGTTTAGGTCTAAACGTGTTTAGGAAAGTGTTAAAAATCGATACACATTTTGCTTTTGACACATCACAAATTAAACACGTTGTGAATATAAACACATTCCGCAACACATAAGTATATGACATGTTTAGCATTTAAACACATTTCATGGATCTTAACACATTCCTAAACACATTCCTAAACGGGAATATTTTAGGCGTTTAACTCAGAACACAATCCTAAACACAATAGAGTAGCACAAAGCATGACATGTTTAGCATTTAAACACAAATTGTCGGATATCTTCAACACATTACTAAACACATATTTCATGTGTTTAATTCAAACACACAAACCTAAACGTAATATTGTGTTTACATGGCGTGACAAATTTGCATATTTTGTATTTGGCTTCATTCGTTAGCTGCTTGTCCTAAAGTATGTGAAAATACGCATAGAAACATTCAAATACATGAGTTCATCGTTGAGCTTTAGTTTTGAAATAGTTTTGTGAAGTCGTATAAACATCGACGACGGATTATTTTGTGTGCAGTGTAATACAATCCGCGCAGTAATAACAACACTTGTCTCGTCTGACGTCACACATTTGCGCGCGCGCGTAACGGGCACTTCTGCAACTGCAAGAGACGCAGACCGAATCAGTGGATGTTGAACGGTAAAATGTTGAACAGCAAGGTAAGAATCTTGTCTCATCGATGTTATTTATGACAGACATGTACAGTTTTATGCCTGTATCACTCATTTTATTAGCCGTTGAATTTGATGTGAGACCACAGGCCCGCAAAACAAAAGTTTTTGGGGATGTGGGCGGTGATATTAGGGTGAAGTGTCGAAATATGGGGTCTCGATGCTTTATATAAGTCCGACATCATGTCATTTTGTTCGCGACCGAGTAGGCATTGACCTACAATCTTCGAAGGTAAAATGAACAAGTAAATTTGGCAAACGTGTTTTTTTTATCACGATGGTGGGGGGAGGGGGGGGGGGGGTGGGGGGCGGGGGAGGTGTGTTGCCTTGATGCATTGAACTGTATGGTGTCTCATCATGACTTGGAATAGTCCGATAATTTGCAGCCCCTACAAGATATTTTATAATACTGATTTCTATTGAATGCAGGGTCTGCCCGTTTAACCGGCAAAATCGACTTAGCTGCCGGACCGAAATGTCATCGTAGTTTTTGCTTCATTGTCTTTTATAAATGTATTGTTCATTCGGCATGTGTAATTGTTCAGATGTGGGCACTGTCATTGCTCATCATTGTGTATGAAAATTTGGGAAATAATTATATTCGGGAAAAGAAAAAATATTTATATCGTTATTAACAACATCAATTGCGGTGGTGAGGGAACGGAGGGGGGGGGTATTTTTTATTTCACCGTAGTCTTTGCTTCATTGCCATTCATAAATGTATTGTTCATTCGGCATGTAATGGCCCAAATGTGGGCACTGTCAATGTGTTGTATGGAAATTTTGGAAATAATTATATTCTGAAAAAAAAGAAGATATTTATATTTTTATTAACAACATCAGCAATATCGACGAAGACACCCCAAGGACAGACAAGCCATGGTGGTGAACGGTACACTTGTACACTCCGGTACATGTAGTTTATGCTTTTCAGGCACTGAGTTATTACCCGTAGCTGCTTTTCTGCACTGGAGATAAATGATGGTAGTTTTATAGGAACCACGGTAAGAAGCTTCGGTGAACTTTCTAACAGATAGTGGCGGATTAGTACTAACAGTTTGAAATAGTTTAGTACGATAGTACAGGTATTAACTTTTTCAATTTGCTCTGTTCATTTTCTTACCTGGCAGTGTGACTAATATCACAGGACCTACGAAGGGTAGGCATTAGGACTCCGACGCGAACTACACTCTTGGAAATCCCTCTCCCCAACCCCCAGTTGAATCCTGCCTATATTAAGTTGGGCACTGCCCAAGTCAGAATCAGCAGTGATTTTAAATTGTCATCAAGAGTAGGTCAGCTCAGAACTTGCTGGTAACAGTCCCCTAATGCACCTTCATGCCAAAAATCAAGGTTCTAATGTCAACAGTTCTCCTTTTTTGCCGAGGAAAGGATTCGGATGGACTCCGACTGACTCACTCACTGACTCACTCACTCATTACCGGACAATTTGCAAATGAGAGCCCACTTCGTAGGAATAAGGACACTGTGGACCGTGGTCACATTCTGCCAAAATTCTTACAAAGTTACAGTGTTGGTCGAGGGGGTCAGAATGCATTTGTTCGCTCTGTCAATCAATGACAAACTACTCACTATAGTAAAACTGCCTGCATGCAACTATTTTCAGGATTTTGACTACAAGAATCCTGATTTCCTGAGTAGGCAATGCACAAAGTAATAACTCAGTTTGTGGTGGCGTCAGAGCATAGGGGATTCAAACATAATCGGAGCAGGGTGGGTTGTGGGGCTGAGGGGGACCTAATTCGTACTCAAATTTACCAACAGCCATTCAAGTGCACCTCTTGCCTCTTGTTGGCAACTTTTAAATCCCACTGTAATTAGTGTTAGAGTACCGGTACATGTATTTTGTGAAAATATTTCATATGATTTATCAAAACTTCAAATGCATGTATAAACAAGTATAGGTCTATCATCTCTGTTCTTTATAAATGTATGGGAGATATAATCACGAAGGATGCGTTCTGGGTCAGTGAAAGTGACAACCCTTTTTTGACATTTCTGTTTTACAGTTTTATGCCATATATATTTGGAAAGCTTGAATTACATATATTAATAATCCATCAAGTACAGTAATGGTGTTTCATACTCCCTTGAATAAGTACATTCTCATGATTGTAATCAAACAATACTGGTAATATGAGTTATACATGTATGCCTATTTATATAATATATTAATATTTTTATAGAAGGAAGATGCCAGAATCAAAAGTTACGATGTACTGGAACACCTCACTCGAACAGAAGATGGTGTGAAGTATGCAAAGAGTTCTTGCAACACTACAGATTTTATTTGCAGAAAGGATGTAAGTACTGTTAATGAGAAATCTCGAATTCTTTTGTTTGATTTATAACTTTAGAGCCCCAAAAAACCTTATTCATTTGGAGTTAAAAATACTGGCTTTCCTTGCCTTCCAGTTCTTTGTATAGCTTGCCCATGTAGCTGTAAAGAATCATGAAACTCTTAACTCCCCCTGGGAAAGTTGTTGATTGTCAAACCATGCTTTTTCTTTCAATGTCGAGAAAAACAGACAATGACTTCCAAGTATGCATTGCATGGTATGAATTGATACAAAATTTAAAGAAAAAAGCCTAATTGTGGGCAGAGAAGAGCCCATCAGAAGATAGCAGACATTCATTTTCGTCCCCTGCAGTACTATGACCTGAATAATTTCAACACAAAAGGTCACTTCATCTATTCTCTGTTGAGAATCATTTCTCTGGATCATTGAGTGCATTTCATATCCCATTTCACCAGTTGAGATGTAAAACTCTCAATCTGTGATTGCCTCAGTCTTCGATTTAAGTGCTGATGGTAACCTCTTAACAGGTTACCATGAAATCTACACTGGTAACCTATGGCAACCTATTGCATAATTATTAACCTATTGTCAATTATCAGTCAAAATTATGGGGACCTGAAAATAGGTTACCACTATTTTTCATATGGTAACCTCCAGGCAACCCGAAAACAGGTTACCACCTTAAATTGAGGCCTGTGCCTTATAGTGTAATTTAAATTAGGTACCCTTGTAGGAGTGGGTGAGTGAGTAGTAGGGTTTAGCATCGTTTTCAACCTTGTTTCAGTCCTATCACGTCTGTGCCTATATGTACCATAACACGAGAGTGCTCACAGTTCCTATTACCCTGGACACTGATCAGTCCAGCCAGTACAGCACCCGGTCTCCTGTCCAAGTATTGACCGAGCTTAACAATGCTTAACTTCGGAGATTCGACAAGAACCGGTGTGTTACCCTTGTAGGATTACTGTATTCTGTTGTCAACTGTAAATCTGGTAAATTGTGATGGCGTAATGAATAAGAACATCTGCCCTACAAGCCATGTGTTTTGGGTTCAATCTCAAGCCACGAGTCGAAATTTACACATGTCTGCCTCCCCCTGACAGGTAATTTTATAAAAAGACGGGTAGACAAATAAAATATTTTATTTTTATTTTGGTGTTCAAAATATATCTTTGACAACATTCATTCAAACAGCTGCAAATTAGTGCATGGAAACAAGGTGTCATTAATTTATTGGTAACGTGTAGCTGCTTTGTCGTTAATTGTGAATTACATGCTTGTTCAGGTAATTCTTAAAGGTGACGGGTACACTTTTTGATCTGCTGTCACGTGTGACTGTTAAATTAGTTTTAATATTTCGACTCCTGAGCCGGGTCAGCTTGAAAATTGTAACTTGTTGCTTTACTAATTTGGACTTAGTTTTAAGAGGATAGATCAAAGGCTGGGGTCCCTGTGTCAGGATAACATTCAGCCTGAGGGGCCGGAAAGGACCACTGATATTGGGGTCTGTCTGGAACATAAAATAAATTTAAAAAAAATCTTACCGGTATCAGAGTTTTCTGAAATTTGGTTCTATCCCAAAATGCTCATGTGTTTGGGGCGGGGGGAGGGGGGGGGGATCACTACAAGTCAGTTGGAATTGCTTTTTCATGACAGTCTGACCACCGGGGGCACCACCATTCATACCCATTCACATCCTGGGGTCAAATCACAATTGTCAATCTTTGGGGACTTCAGTCACTCGGATTTTTATTAACGTTGCCCTCTCTGTTGTTTCACAGCTGAAAGAGTCAAGTGGGACTTCAATACGAAGAGCCTGAGGAGCCATAGTCCGTTGATATTAATCACCCTCACAGATGGCTGAACTGTCAACAACAGTTTCAGTGTTGGAAATATCAGCGGGAAGTGAAATCACGGATGCCATGCAGCTCTTGCTCCTAAGTTTAAATGACGTATTAACTTTTGTTGAATTTTTGGCTACAACATATATCCGAAATCGATTGGAACTTTCCTTATAGAACTTGGAACCCAATACAATTCTTGAATGAAGGTACAGTGTCTATATATAGATTTATTCAGTACTTTGAATGTACATAATTTTTGCCCATATGCATTCCATGATTTCGGGGGCATTCTGACACCGCGGAAAGGACATGCATTTCCCTATTGTGCGGCCATTTTTTCCATCTGAGGAGTAACCACATTGCTAGCTCACTATGTTTGTTCATGGGCATATGATCTTGGGATCGCTTGAGCTTCCGTTCTTGTTACGATGAAAGTTTATTTCACGAAATTCCAATATGAGTGGCGCGGGTGTGATGATCATGGTAGCACTAATTGACAATAAAATTCAACTACATGTAACTGAGAACTTTACTATTATTCCTTTCATTTGTTGTTAGATTTTTTCATTGAGGATTGTAAATATCTAGGAATAAGCAACAACACCTATATCTTACAACTTGTAGTCCATGCAAAATTGTGAATTCATCAGATTGCAGTTATTTTCTTTCCATCAATTTGTGTTTTGCTGTTCCTGGATACTCATCATCTGATTTGTGAATTCTATGGTGTTTCTATTGGATATCACATATCAGCAGACATCGAAAGGCATATTGGGAATATACCACCATTGACATCAGAATGAAGGCCAGTTCACTTCCGACACACAATTCTTGAGTCCGAGTGTATTACACAGCAAACCAGCAGGGAGAATATTTTTGTACTGAAACATGTTCACACACAGGACACAACATTTGTGTTTAAATCCATGGCATGTAATGAATTTAAACATGTGGGCATTTATATGGCAAGCCGTTTTGGTATTTATTCATTTATTTTTGATATCAAAAATTCTTTTTTTGATATCGAAAATTCTTTTTTTGATATCAAAAATACTATTTTGGATATCAAAAATTCTTTTTTTGATATCAAAAATAAAAGTTTATTTTTGATATCAAAAATACTATTTTGGATATCAAAAATTCTTTTTTTGATATCAAAAATACTATTTTTGATATCAAAAAAAGAATTTTTGATATCCAAAATAAACCGTTTATTTTTGATATCAAAAAAAGAATTTTTGATATCCAAAATAGTATTTTTGATATCAAAAATAAACCGTTTATTTTTGATATCAAAAATAGAGGACCACTTACACCAAACAGGGCCGTAGCCAGGATTTACCGAGGGGTGGTTCGCCTTCACTCCAAAAGGGCACATCATGGGGTTCGCTGTATGGGAAAAGGGGTAAATAGGGGGTTCGCTTCAGTGTTTGAAAAGGGCATTTATATGAGAAAAGTATATAATATTTCCAAAGGGGGGTTCGCCCGAACCCAGAAACCCCCCCTTGGCTACGGGCCTGCCAAAACGGAAATAATGCGCTCTCCCTTACCAAGATTTATCTTCCATCTTTGGCTTCATCTCAAAAAGTGCTACCATACAAAATAACTCATAAAAATCATAATGCAAATTACACAAATTCTGTCGTTGGTTGTTCATATATTCAAGCATCTTCACAAGTCCAGGTAAATCCTAAATCCTCGCAGAGGGATTACCTGGACATTTTTGGTGATTCGAATGAGTTCTTGATTCGATTCCTCCATTGTACAATCCCGTACATTTCATCCCCTGCGCTTGTTTTGAATTGGCATGTCGGTATCCCAAGCCTGCGGGTTTTGCTGGACTTCCGATGTTGATTTCATCCCAACATCAAAGCACTTTGGTCCGCGATGAAATCCAAACCTGTCACCTCTCATACCTCGCAGTGGATTGGCATAATCAGTTAGCTTAGCGCGTTCGCTGATTGGATTGATTTAGGGGAAACCTCCTGACCTATTTATGTCCAGAACTAGTATGGGTAACTAACCAAGCCAGTGTATCGATTCTAATAGATCGATCGATACACTGGCTCGCGAGGATGATATTCAAGAGCTATCATTCAATCGGAATGTTCCCCTTGTTTATTGATTGATACAATTTCACTCCTCAGTCCCGACACCCGTCGTTTGGCGCCAAAAAAAAATGGAGAATGGCTGATTCGGGTAACCCAACTCAGGCTAACGCTGTTGTTAGAAATGTTGTACAAAATGCATTGTCAGCTGTACAGGAGGCGAGATAATCAACAATTATCCGATTAAATACCAAAACGGCGCACATTTATTTTTGATATCAAAAATTCTTTTTTTGATATCAAGAATAAAGGAATAAATACCAAAACGGCTTGCCATATGGCAAGCCGTTTTGGTATTTATTCATTTATTTTTTATATCAAAAAAAGAATTTTTGATATCCAAAATAGTATTTTTGATATCAAAAATAAACTTTTATTTTTGATATCAAAAAAAGAATTTTTGATATCAAAAAAAGAATTTTTGATATCAAAAATAGTATTTTGGATATCAAAAATAGTATTTCTGATATCAAAAAAAGAATTTTTGATATCAAAAATAAACGGTTTATTTTTGATATCAAAAATTCTTTTTTTGATATCAAAAATAGTATTTTTGATATCAACAATTATCCGATTAAATACCAAAACGGCGCACATTTATTTTTGATATCAAAAAAAGAATTTTTGATATCAAAAATAAAGGAATAAATACCAAAACGGCTTGCCATACATTTAAACATGTTAAAAAAAGCGGACAAATTTTGTGTCTAGTTTTCTGTTTAGGGTTATGTTTAGCTTTGTGTCTAGATTCTAAACACAATATTCCTAAACATGTTCAGCTTTGTGATTAGGGTCTAATCACAATCTTCCTAAACATGTTTAGCTATGTGTTTAGGCTCTAAGCACAATATTTCTAAACGTGTTTAGCTTTGTGTTTATGGTCTGAACACA
>JAVTVY010047800.1:0-23153 GCA_036873755.1 Hanleya hanleyi
CGCGCCGGGGTCAAAGGTAAGTTCCGGTGACCTTTAGCGACGTACACCAAACAGAAGCGAGTATTTAAAATCCGTCACAGAGCTCTCGTCCAATCAGAAGCGAGTATTTTGACCCAGTGCATTATGGGACATATCCAAGATGGCGGTTCCAAAATGACGGATCCAACATGGCGGCTCCAAAATGGCGGCGTATGAGAGCTTCTGGACATGGACCCGATAGAAGTCCGGAATGGTGGAACATTCGTAAACATTCGGGCACTTTTACATCCGGGGACTTTTACATCCGAAGAGACACGGAAGTGCCCGAACATGATATCAGCTAGCGTGCTATAAAAGGAAAGCGGTCTGGCCGTTTCATCAGACAATCTGTCAACCACCAAGATGTTCACTTGTACTACGTGCTCGAAATCATTCACTCGTCTGCATGACTTGCGCCGCCATGAGGCTACCAAGCACGAAGGAACCGCCCGGTATAACTGTACGATATGTACACTGTCGTTTCAGCGCCCAGATCATTTACAGCGCCACACACGTGCACGCCATGAAGTACCCAAGCGTCCTTGCGAAGAATGTGGTCGGCTTTTCAAACTGACCAGTCAGTTGCTGCGACACCAACGCACACGACACCCTGTTCCGCAGCCACGTTTGCAGATAGAAGAGCCCGTAGGCATCATTATCGAAACAGGGGGAACTCCCACCCATCGCACGAGGGCCGATGATGATGATGTCGCCCTAATTCAACAGTCAAATTCCGACGACAAGACCTTGGGCCAGATTTTGTACGACGTGGAGGGCAAAGTACACTTTGTGGACGAAGCCATAAATGTTCCCAGCGATCTGTTACACGAAGACCATCCAGTGAGTGACATTTATCGGCGCCATTGGCCCATGATCCGGCACTGTTTCTACCGTCATCGCCCTATTCAAGATATCTACAATTTCCGACTGACCGACCTCGCCCGTCTACGTGGCTACGTAGAAGCCATCTTCAAAGATCAAACTACGGCCTTCAAATTGAATCTGGTGTTTGGTTATGTGCTGCAGCATAAAGAGACAGTCCAAGTCCGATATTTTTACCCGAGCAGTAACATCCGGGTATTTGACCAACCGTTTACCATCATTAACCGAGTGTCGCTAGAGACGATGCTGGAGAAACTGGACACCGTGGATCCCTTGGAATGGGCCCAACAACAACGCCCCAACACCAAGTGGACAGTGGAGAGTGTGACCAATGTTACGTTTTTCGTTACCAAGCTGACCGACCACTCCCATCGGCTGAATGCGTCACTCATGCACTGATGAATACCATAACATGCCGTACATACTCTATATGTCTACATGTTGATCGTTGACGGTACGGAGGTGACCGAAGAGACACGGATGTTACCGAAGATGTCAAGGCTCGGCCCTCGACTTGGGGATAGTTGAACTGAGTGTGCTAAAAATAGATCACCAGCTAGCGTGCTATAAAAGGGAAGCGGCCTGGACGTTTCATCAGACACTCTGTCAACCACCAAGATGTTCACTTGCACAACTTGCCAGAAGCTGTTTACTCGTCTAGATAAGTTACGACGCCACGAGGCCTCCATCCACAACGATGCCCGGTATACTTGTATAATCTGCGCACGGTCATTCAATCGGAAGGATCATTTACTGCGTCATGAGAGGGTACTCCACGCGGGTGCGACGGTACTATGTAATGATTGTGGTCGACTCTTCAAACGACCCAGTCGGTTTAGACAGCACCAACGTTTGATGCATGCCCCGTCTCTACGGTTTGGGCGACAACTTTCCACTAAAGAGGGGCCGCGGAAGGTCAGACCCAGTGAAGATGAACCCGGAGAGACGAACGCCACTGGTGATGCGATGACGAAGAGCCTGCCTATACCCACGGTCCAGGAGGGCCTGGATATCCAGCCGGACCCCACCGTTACGGTTTCGAGTCATACGCCTGACAACATCGAACATTTTCTGGACGAGCCCATAAATGTTCCTAGCGATCTCTTACAGGGCGCCCATCCAGTGAGTGACATCTATCGGCGCCATTGGTCCATGATACGGCACTGTTTCTACCGTCATCGCCCTATTCAAGATATCTACAATTTTCGACTGACCGACCTCGCCCGTCTAGGCAGCTACGTGGAAGCCATCTTCAATGACCAAGCAACGTCCTTCAAATTAAATCTGGCGTTTGGTTATGTGCTGCAGCATAAGGAGACAGATCAAGTCCGATACTTTTACCCGAGCAGTAACATCCGGGTATTTGACCAACCGTTTACCATCATTAACCGGGCGTCGCTAGAGACGATGCTGGAGAACCTGGCCAACGTGGATCCCTTGGAATGGGCCCAACAACAACGCCCCAACACCAAGTGGAAAGTGGAGAGGGTAACCAATGTTACGTTCTTCGTGACCAAGCTGACCGACCAACCCATCGGATGAATGTATTCACCCAGGCACTGATAGATTCTCAGAATGCGCAAACAACTATCTGAGGATATGTTGCCTCAACGGTATCCTGGCTTGACCAACGGTGATTAGAATAAACGGTTCAGAGCGAACATGGCCGAAGATGGAACTTTCTGAAATGAAGACTTCTGATTGGACAAGAATACATCTAACGGACAGGAACGAATATGACAGATGCAAATGGTGGCCTCTGATTGGACAAGTCTTCTTGAATTGTAACACCAAGTGGATAGTGGAGATAATGACCAATGTTGCGTTCTTCGTGGTTAAACTGACCACCACCTCCATCGGATGAAAGTATTCACCCATGCACTGATAGATACTCAGAATGCGCAAACAACTATCTGAGGATATGTTGCCTCAACGGTATCCTGGCCTGCCCGACGATGATTAGAATAAACGGTTCAGATGGCACTTTCTGAAATGGAGACTTCTGATTGGACAAGAATACATCTAACGGACAGGAACGAATATGAAACATGCAAATGGTGGCCTCTGATTGGATAAGAATCTTCTTGAATTGTAAATATACCCAACGCGGCTCCCCCAGCGTGGGTGTGATGTAACATTGGGGAAAATAAAATATATGAAAAAAACTTCTTGTTGTTGTTGTTCTCTCATGTGTCATCCTTGTTGTTGTTGTTGTTCTCTCTCTGGTCTATATCATGGCGTTATGTTAGAGTGTTAAGGTGTAACGACGGGCGTTGACGGGCATCACCGCATTACGAAGAATTAGTGACAATTCCATGGAATATCAGAGCTTCTGAGCTATTTCACCAGGGCGTTGAAGCATTAAGAATGGTGTTGGTGGGCGTTGCTACAAGATGACACCTCACACGGTCCATTTGGACCGCGGATGGTCCATCTCTACACCAAATAACATCCTTCACTGCTAAAAAAGGCCCACTTTCGCTACAACTTGTACTAATGACGTCACCAATGACGTCACAGATGCTATAAATATCCCTGAAATCAGGGTCTATACTCCGAGAGCTACAACATGATACCCCACACGACGCATTCGCAACGCGGATGGTCCATCTCTACACCAAATACCTTCCTGCACTGCCCCAAAAGGCTCACTTTCGCTAATACTCCTACTGATGACGTCATCGATGACGTCACAGATGCTTCGGACATGCCTCAATTCGGAATGTACACCCCGAGAGCTACAAAATGACACCTCACACGACGCATTCGGACTAAGGATGGTGCATCTCTACACCAAACTCACCCTCACGCACCCACAAAATGTCCACTTTCGCTACTACTCGTACCGATGACGTCATCAATGACGTCACAGATGACGCGGACACCCTCAAATCGGAATGTACACCCCGAGAACTACAAGATGACACCTTCCAGGACGCATTCGAACCGTGAATAGCCCATCTCGACCCCAAATACCTTCATGTACTGCCAGAAAATGTCCACTTTCGCTACTACTCGTACCGATGACGTCACCGATGACGTCACAGATGACGCGAACATCCCGCAAATCGGAATGTACACCCCGAGAACTACAAGATGACACCTTCGAGGACGCATTCGAACCGTGAATAGCCCATCTCGATCCCAAATACCTTCATGTACTGCCCGAAAATGTCCACTTTCGCTACTACTCGTACCGATGACGTCACCGATGACGTCACAGATGACGCGGACATCCCTCAAATCGGAATGTACACCCCGAGAACTACAAGATGACACCTTCCAGGACGCATTCGAACCGTGAATAGCCCATCTCGACCCCAAATACCTTCATGTACTGCCAGAAAATGTCCACTTTCGCTACTACTCGTACCGATGACGTCACCGATGACGTCACAGATGACGCGAACATCCCTTAAATCGGAGTGTACACCCCGAGAACTACAAGATGACACCTTTCAGGACGCATTCGAACCGTGATTAGCCCATCTCGACCCCAAATAACTTCCTTCGCTGCCCCAAAATGGCCACTTTACTTACTACAACCAACTGCGCATGCGCAGATTAACGCGACATGCATTCAAAAACACACCATTCTGACTCTACCCCACACAAGCTTTACTTTGACACCTCACGCGACCCATTCGAACCGTGATTAGCTCATCTCTAACCCAAACACACCCCTACATAGCACCCAAAATGCCTGTTTTCTATACTACGGCCAGACTGCGCATGCGCAGACTATTGAACACGGACGAACCATTAGTGTAGTCAAGTGCTCCTCCACGAGAGCTTCAAAATAAGACCTCACTCGACCCCATTGGACCATGAGTGGCCCACCTAGACTCCAACATGTCCACCCCGTATGGGCCTATACACCCATAGCCATGCAGTATAGGCCTATGGGCCTACCCAGGCCTCGGTGACTTTTTTCAAAAATTTCACCGATTCGCACGGGAACACTTCCTATCATGTTCTAAATGACGAGACGAGTAAAACGAGACCTCACAACCCTACCGCAAATGTATAGAAGTGGGTTTCCCAGTAGGATAAACATTGAACCTATACCCCAGTATGGGACTATATGAGGCTATATCGTACTTTTTCAAAAATTTCACCGATTCGCACGGGGACACTTCCTATCATGTTCTAAATGACGAGACGAGTAAAACGCGACCCCACAACCCTACCGCAAATGCATAGAAGTACGTTTCCCAGGGGACAAACATCGATCCTATACCCTCAGTATGGGACTATATGAGGCTATATCGTACTTTTTTCAAAAATTTCACCGATTCGCACGGGGACACTTCCTATCATGTTCTAAATGACGAGACGAGTAAAACGAGACCCCACAACCCTACCGCAAATGTATAGAAGTACGTTTCCCAGGGGGATAAACATTGAACCTATACCCCAGTATGGGACTATATGGGGCTCGGTGACTTTTTTCAAAAATTTCACCGATTCGCACGGGGACACTTCCTATCATGTTCTAAATGACGAGACGAGTAAAACGAGACCCCACAACCCTACCGCAAATGTATAGAAGTACGTTTCCCAGGATGGTCCTATACCTCCCATACCCCACATAGGCATTTTCCCGTAATTTAGGATAAAGTCCGTATTCCGTATTTTTTCAGGAAAATTTTTACATACACCCACCCTGGAACTAGGGGAAGATAACTCTGTTGATAGACAAGCCCCGTTAAGCCCGGCGACCTATATACCCTCATACCCCATATAGGCATTTTCCCAGGTTTTTCGATAAAGTCCGTGTTCCGTATTTTTTTTCAGGAAAAATTTTACATGCACCCACCCAGCCATCAAATACCCCTTCACCTAGGCTTCACGTTGATACCTCACTCGACCCCATTCGACCATTAGGGGCTCCCCTAGATGCCAAAACGTCTATTTTCATACCCTTGGGCCACCGCGCATGCGCAGAATGACCCTAATTCAACCCCACACCCAGTCCATCAGATGCCCCTTCATGAATGCTTCACTTTGATACCTCACTCGACCCATTGGACCATTAGGGGCTCCCCTAGCTCCAAAAAGGCTATTTTCATGCCCTTGGGCCACCGCGCATGCGCAGAAGGCCGATATGTCAACCCCACACCCAGTCCATCAGATGCCCCTTCACGAATGCTTCACTTTGATACCTCACTCGACCCCATTGGACCATTAGGGGCTCCCCTAGCTCCAAAACGTCTATTTCCATACCCTTGGGTCACCGCGCATGCGCAGAATGCCGATATTTCAACCCCACGCCCAGTCCATCAGATGCCCCTTCACGAATGCTTCACTTTGATACCTCCTACGACTCCATTGGCCCATTAGGGACTCCCCTAGCTCCAAAACCGCTATTTCCATACCCTTGGGCCACCGCGCATGCGCAGAATGCCGATATTTCAACCCCACACCCAGCCCATCAGATGCCCCTTCACAAATGCTTCACATCGATACCTCACTCGACCCCATTGGTCCATTAGGGTCTTCCCTAGCTCCAAAACGTCTATTTCCATACCCTTGGGCCTCCGCGCATGCGCAGAATGCCAATAGTTCAACCCCGCGCACAGCCCATCAGATGACCCTTCATGAATGCTTCACTTTGATACCTCACTCGACCCCATCGGTCAACTAGGGGCTCCCATAGCTCCAAAAAGGCTATTTTCATACCCTTCGGCCGCCGCGCATGCGCAGAAGGCCGATATGTCAACCCCACACCCAACCCATTAGATGCCCCTTCACCTAAGCTTCACTTTGATACCTCACTCGACCCCATCGGACCATTTTATCTAGGGACTACTTTTTCTCCGCGGAAGCTTTTTCCCGAGACCGAATCACCGCCAAAACCGCGGCCAAACCGCATCACCGCGTATGAATTTTTTTTTTGCCGGAACTTTTTTTTTTTGCACACCTCCCCAATAACCCCCCAATAACCCCCCAATGCCCATACACTTATGACGTCACACCAGGTTCTGCGCATGCGCAGTGGGGGGTTATCTCATCAATTTACGCTTTGTATACTACTTGCACAGCTAATATCAAATACAGATATGTCAACAACAAGAAAGCCATTCAATTTTATGAGTTGTAAAGTACATATTTTAACAGTGAGACATGTAGCCATTCCTAATTCATTCAATTCGAACTCGACTACTTGGCATGCTTGGAGATGACAGACCAATCTAACAATGACATAAGAAATGCCGTAATGTGAAAACTGGAGGCGGAAAGAAAAACAGATAAGTAGAAACCAGTAAGAATAGTTCTTATACTTTTATCTATTTTGAGAAGTAGGGCCCTTCATAAATATCAGAAATCTTGCAATATGATAGAGAGTGGGTTATATGTGAAGTACATGTACATATATCACAGTTGCCACAAAGTACAATTGTTTTTCTGACGGATTCCACGATAACCTAGTCCACTTTTCCGTCAAATTCTCCATCCAACCAAAAAATGACATTAGCAACATTAAAAATACAAAAAAACTAACTCCTTGTCATGTACATGTTTGCTAAACCCACCAAGGTTCTGTAACAGTTTTACCCTGAAAAGGGACAGTTTTACCCGGTATATTTCTTACCTGCAGAAAAATACAGAGACAGAAATGTAAATGTTGCTAATATCACTTGTTCTAATGTCATATTTCCGTCATACTTTTTTTACAATAATCACCACAATTCAAATGTCAACTAAATTATTCAAAAAAGATTTACAGTGATACTAGCCTGACACTTATTAAGATATACATGTATGTATCATTGCCAGTGTATTAAATACCAATACATGGATGAGCGTTTGCAAAATGTTGCTAATGTCATTTCCGTCCAACTCCCGTGACGGAAATCACATTAGCAAAATTTTGAAAAGACCCAGTATTACAGCATGGGTGATGTCATACACTGACAATGGTACAGATACATCAATACAATTGGGCTAATTCCACTGAGCATATATGCAAGTGCTTGTCTAACAAGAAATTTCTTGTACATATACAAAATAGATTTTGACGGAAAAATGACAAGCATCAGAAATGTTGCTAGTGTCATTTGTGTTTTGTCCCGCTAAAATATAAACTGTTCAAAGAATTCATTTTCATCTGATGCAATTCATTGACATGTTTAAGATAGTAAGGTACAGGGCACATTGTGTGTTGACAATATTTTTGAATTTATAGGTGTTGCAAATGTCATGTTCCGTCAACGATTGACGGAAATGTGTGTTAGTGGGCTAGGTTATCGTGGAACCTGCCTTCTGCAAATACTTCTAGAGTATATTTCATTACAATGACATGTATATCTATGACTTGCCAGAGACTGGCTTTTGACCGATGGAGTGAATTAAAAAAAACCAAATCATTTAAAAAAAGATTGTTGCCAGAGCAACCATCCAATCTCAGTAAGCTCAGATATAATATCAGAGAATATTATATCTGAATTCAGCGCTATATAAATCCCGTGCGAATTTGAAACTACATTTGTTAGCCAATCTATCAGTTGGCTAGCTCGGTTGAACAATTTCAAAATCACGCCCACAGTAATTACACACGTTAGCACGTGGACTAATATATAAATATTAACGGGAAACAGTATCCAAACATGGCATAATTTCCAGACAGTGTGCGTCGTAAACCATGAAGATCAAACCGTTTACTTCCGCCGAAAAGCCTGGTTTTATTTGGAGGCAGAAAATTGCAAAAGATTGTGCCGTGCGAAGATGCTAATCTCCGTGAACTAAACGTCAATCATTGTCAGAGAGAAAATGCAGATATTGTCGTGATTGGCTAATTATGGGATCTTCCAGAATATCGACAAACATATCGCACGAAGTTTTCATAGCGTTACGTCTAGATGGTATTCGTACCATCTTGGTTTACCTAGATTGAGCAACCATCTAAATTATCTGAACGATTTCATTTTCGATAGACTTCTAGCTCTTGACTAGGCCAGTAACTCTTGACTGATGGACTGAAATAAAAAAAAAATAGTAAAAAAATAAAATAAAAAAAGTATTGATCATCGACAAATGATTATGTTGCCATAGCAACCATCTAAATCATCTGAACGAGTTAATTTTCGATAGGCATCTGACTCTCGACTATGTAAGTAACTCTTGTCTCATAGGTTTAAAAAAAAGATCATTAGGAAAAAAGTTATGTTGCCATAGCAAACATATATACACACCAAGATGACTTTAATAGGGTGCTGGGGCACACTGGATGTGTATAACACGTTTTATGTTCCTAGGGCAAGTCGTTCTCTAGATATCTCGATAACGATGTAGCATATACATGCTGTAACATATGCTGAACATAACAAAGGGGCATAACTCTGGAAAATGTAGACCGAGACAACTCAATTTTAATAGGGCTCTGTGGCAGAAGGATATAGATGTGCACAACAGGTTTGGTGTTTCTGGTGAAGTCGTTCTAAAGATATCTTAGTAACGAGAAAGACAATACCCGTCGGCCAAATTTTGGCCGAGGGGTAAAAATAATCAAGCTGCTAACACTTTTGTGGTTTAAATGACCCCGAAGTATAATGTGTGTGGTTGTTTAACTGAGCCAAAGTCCCTCTTCACCTCATTCATCGTAAGTTATATAAACTCTTATACCCGCTTCCTACCACAAAACTGAATAAATCTACCCTATCATCTACCCCAACATTGGGAGGAATGGGGATAGTCACTTAAAAAAAATCAACAACTATGGTCACTGATGATATTAAAGTTTTGATAGCAACAGTGTACAGACGCCATGAGTGCACGTAATATACCACTAGTATATAGATGTATGGCTGTACAGCAGAACGTCTACAACGTTCCAACCACCCAAATCATCCCTATTCTCCCCAGTATGCGGTACACTGAGCAGTCGTCATAATATGAAGTGATTTGCCCGCAAATGAAATAAACGAATGCAGAAAGTCTGCACGCTTGTAAACTTATCATTGACAGTCACACATCACACATGCATGTGATTTTAGGGATGCATAGAAGTCCAATGTTGAGAATGTATTTGAATAATCAAACTTTGCATTTCATTGAACCAGGTATCTGTCTGATTTACAACCATAGTATATAGTAGTTTATATTTTTGTGAACTTTTGTATTCGACTTATTGAATTGATTTTTGCACGTGATTATCTGTGGCAAAACAGTACAGCGAATCCTGGGATCAATGTATCGTACCAGTACTGTTATGGCTGAACATTTAACACTCCCCCCCCCCCGCCATTCGCCCCCAAGTTATTTGTATCCGGTCCCGTGTTGCTTCACCTGCCAGTCAGCATACAGAATAATACTGGAAAAGACAATGACCAGTCCAATTCAGTAAACTAAAAACTGTTGTTCTAGTTACATATGGTTACATGTCTGGTATTTGCAGGGCTGAGTTAAGTTGGTAGAAGGATGATTTGTCTTCGATCACCAGCACCAAGATAAATGTCTGTCAAAGCTGAACTTGTGACCAATAGACCCACAGTAGAGTCCCCGATGGAGAGAGAGTCAGTTACCATGGATATCTGTTTTGACGATGTTCACCAGGACATAGCAGAGGTTGCCATGGTTACAGTTAAACAGGAACCAGTTGAAGATGTAAGTTTTGATCACGTGAGACTACTGATTGGATCAAAGTATAGACAGACGGGGACCAACTTATAGAAGTTACATGTATATATTATAACCTAGCCAAGTTATGTACTACATTTATCAATAACTCTGAGAAGTTGTGGTGCCCATTTTACCGCAACATGTGTGCGAAAGGAATTGTCACTTACTACTGGTCAAAATATCATTATTTTTTAACAGCGAAGAATATGATATAATCATTGTTAGAGGTTATAATTTTATAACATCTGTGAGGTGGTCCGCTGACTGTCAGGTTTGGAAGAAATTCTACCAAATTTTTATAGTATTGTTAGGTCAGGATTAAATTTTTGATGATCCCTTTTCATATGACTAACCAACTGGCGGGCACATTATGTGGTGGCCTGTCCATGTCCGGCCGATGTCTTCTGCGAAGTAGGCTCTCATTTGCAAATTGTCCGCTAACGAGTGAAACAGTCAGTCAGTGAGTCCATCCGAATCCTTTCTCGGGCAAAATAAAGAGAACCGTTGATATTAGAACCTTGATTTTGGGCACGAACGTGCATGCGGGGAATGTTACCAGCAAGTTCTGAGCTGTCCTACTTTTGATGAAAATGTGACCTACTAGGTGACCTATAAACCTCGAAATTGACAAAAACATGTCCTAAGACAATGGAAATGCGCTTAATTATGTCAATGTCACTGTGACCTGACCTTATTGGGTCAAGGTCAATGTGACCTACATGTACTTTCCGGCCCAATTTTTGACCTCATTAGGTGATCTAAAAACCTCGAAATTAGCAAAAACAACTCTACTTCGTAGGTCCTGTGACGTTACTCACAATCCCTTGTTTCTATCTACAGTCCCATTTTCTTTATGAGTTAATACACAAAGTGGAGATGATGTGTCGCTTACCAAAATTGAGGTCGAGATCAAAGGTCAATATGGCCTAAAAATCACGAAATCTTTTAAAACTGCTAATTTTGAGAAGTGAATTTTAAGTCGCCAGACATCGTCAGCTTTGCCCACCTTCATACATGTATCTCTCCAATTTGTTGGGGGAAAAGATGTGCCGCATACCCGGTATCAAAACTTAGAGAGATCAATTGAGGTCACTGTCACCCAAAAATCTGGAAATAAATGAAAATTACAATTTTGTGTGTCAGGCGATAAGGGGTGACCATGTCTCGCATACCAAAATTGTGGTCAAGGTCAAGCTGAACCCAAAGTCGAAAATCATCGAAAACCACCATGTTGTGTGTTTAGAGGCTACATTAGGGGGAGACCGTGTAATGTGCGGGGGTATATTGAAGCCAATTTTGGTTGTTGTTCTCATTCGAAGATTTGACTACTTGTATGACATTACAATGGCTCTGGGTTTGATACCGACAGATATAGATGAAGTTGAATGGAATTGAAGCGGGTGAAACTATGCCGTAAGTGCCGCTGAGAAGAAGAGCCTTTTGCGGCTTGGTCCAGTGTCTACTGGGTCCGGTGCGTAGACGACCTGTCATGTTAAACTAGGTTGATAACTGAGATCATTTTACAGCTGATCCCGTTGGTGTAGATGATAAGTATAATGTACGTTCTGTACTTCCGTTGTAGGTTTCATTTAATATTGAACCGTGTGATACTGCCGACCCTGTTCTTCCCAAAGAGTCGCATGCCCCACACACAGGGCAATATGTATGGAACGCGGAGCTTTATTCAAGGGAGATAAGTGCAGACGAAGCTCAAACACTTTCATCGGAGTCCTCGACATGGCAGGTACTGAAGATAAAGAGTATCGAAGAATTGTTATCAGACAACCAATATGTTGTGTATGAGATTGGTCACATAAGTAGAAGGGTTATAGTATAGAGAGGCCTATATGCTCAAATAAATTTAATTTGATACTATGAAGATAAACATGAAGGTGGTTGTATGTATTAACCCTGGATACATGTAGGCCTACCTTGTATAATCGACAGACCAGCGTATTCCCAATAGGACCATGTTATAGGTATGAGCATCCATAATCACAATGACGATCAGGTGTTTTAGAATATTTATTTTTCTGTACTAGTATTCTCTCAATATTGGATTAACCTTTTGGATTTTCTGAAATCAGTTGTGAGATTGACTTCCCTTTAACTTACGATTCTTCATCTGCTATTCAAGGCCACTGTAAAGTGAACCTTCCTACCAGACATGATTAGCCAGGATATAAACTATGCCTGTCGAAATATCACATTTGCCCAAATTGTGACAGTCAGTCCGCTATTTTATTCCTATCGTGTTAAATTTCCAATTTTATTTCTTTCTAAATTTGAAATTGCATGTTCAGTGCAGGTTAGTGTAATGAATGAATCCGACACAATGATAACAGATCATAATGCCTGATACACATTACATTGTTTATCTCAAGTATGTCCAAGCGGTGCTGATTTGGAAAATGATAATGGAGGTCAAATAACAATAGGGACTAACTCATCGAAGTTCGAACAGGAAGCGCTAGGCAGTGCTATGACTAAGATACACTTGTAATTGCAGCCAATTTGGCATACAAATATTTACAATGTATAGCAGAGATGAGGAAATGATTTATGAGAATTGAGAACTATATATTACAATATATAAATTGATTTCATCACATTAATTGGATAATTTATTTCTAGATTTACAAAGATGGTGAACCAGTAGGTCATGTTGAGGGCCCCAGTAAACAACCAGAGTCCAGTTCACTGATGGTAATGTCTGTGGACTCTAAGGAACATATAACCAAAGTGCCACACCCTGGGGAGAAGACCTTCACATGTGATGTATGTGAATACGTGTGTACTGAACAGAATTCTCTCAGTATACATATGTTAATAGACCACCGCTTTCAAACTGAGGAGAAACCTTTCAGATGCTCAACGTGTGAATACACCTGCTCAGAACGGGATCATCTGGATAGACACGTGTTAATTCACAAGACTCTTATGGATACCAGTTGTGACTACAAAGGTGAAGGTCCTGTTGATCTTATTAGACACAAGAAAACTCACGCCGATGAAAAGCCTTACAAATGCTCGATATGCGATTACAGTTATGTGAATCAGCGTGGATTAAATCGTCACATGAGAAATCGCCATTGGGAGAAACAGTTCAAGTGTAACGTGTGTGAGTACGAGTGTTCACAGCGGGGTAATCTGGAAATACACACAAGAACTCACACGGGTGAGAAACCATACAAATGCTCATTGTGTGATTACAGGTCAGCAAATCAGGGTGGATTAAATGGTCACATCAGAAATTGCCACGAGGAGAAACATTTCATATGTAACATGTGTAAGTACAAGTGTTCTCGGCTTTGTTATCTGGAGAGACACATGCGAACTCATAAGGGTGAAAAGGCATATGAATCCTCGATGTTTGACTACGAGTGTAATAAGCGAAGTAATCTTGAAATACACACGAAAACGCCTACGTATGAAAAAGCATACCAGTGCTCATTGTGCGAGTACAGGAGTGGCAATAAGAGTGGATTGAATAGTCACATGAGATATCGCCATGGTGAGAAACATTTCAAGTGTACCATGTGTGAGTACCGGTTTGCCAACCAGCGTCAACTTAATAAGCACATACGGAGTCACACTGGAGATAAACCGTACAAATGTACAGTATGTGAATACAGAGTTGACCGAAAAAGTCAGTTAGATATACACATGAGAATTCATTCTGGAGATAAGCCTTACAAATGTTCACTGTGTAACTTCAGGTCTGCCCAGCAAATAAATATGACTGTGCACATGACAAGCCACACGGAAGAGAAGCCTTTCGAGTGTTCATTATGTGAGCATAGATTTAAGACGTCGCAATCGCTGCATATTCATATGAAAAAACACCTGGGAGAAAACCCCTACAAGTGTTCTGTATGTGAATACAGATTTGGGTGTATGAGAAAGTTGAATAAACACATGAGAATTCACACGGGAGACAAACTGTTCCAATGTTCAATGTGTGAGCATAGATTTTCTCGACAGAGCAATTTGAATAAACATATGAAAATTCACACTGGAGAGAAGCCATACAAATGTTCAATGTGTGATTTAAGATGTGCACGACGGGATAATTTGATAAGACACGAGAGAACCCACGCTAGTGATAAACCTCAAACGTGTATCTGAGTGCTGGTTTGGCAATAGGTGATTTGACCAAACACATAACTCATGGTGTGGAGAAGACATACAGTGTGTGAGTTCAGGTCGGACTGGAAGATCGAGTTAGCTGAACACTTGATAATTCACATTAGGGAACCCTATTAGTGTACTACAGTAAATTTGTGTTGTTTTTTTATATCACTAAATTCAGTAATGATTTAACTTGGCACGTGTCTACGCAGAGTAGAGTTCAATGTGTCAGTACAAGTGTGCACGGCCAAAGTTTTCATTGGATTTCAGAACTACCATTATTAAGAATTGGGAAAAGAAAATTGGCTGTGTAAACGACTGTATAGTTAGTGTAATCTCCAGACTGAATTGGTATAGCCTTCAAATGGATCATCAATGTCAAGGACATAATTAGACAGATCTTGCTCAAAAACCTTTTGGCGAAATCTGGATATGCTTGCAGTGCCTACCTGAAGAACGCGCCATCTAACACTGCCTGGAAAATCAAAGTAATTTGCCATGTTTTAGCGTATTTGTGTGGTTTGTCTGCCGTGTAAATTCCTGAAAATCGCCCCATTGTACCCAGAATCTCCTCCTCCTCCCCCCCCCCCCCACCCCGTTTGTTTGAGTGCAGAAACACTACACGCGTTGCCTTGGATGAAGATAACACATTTTCTGTTCAGAATACGTGTTTGGTGATGTCATAGCTCTATAATATTCTGTGGTCCATATTAGGAGAAGTGCATCTGTATGACCTCCTTAAAATTCAAATTTTATTGGCTATTCGAAGGAAATGGACAACAATACAACCACCACTTGCCATATTCGGAAATCAGACATCACAGAAAATCCTCCCTGCTCGTGTCGTCAAGCTCATATCTTGATTGGCTAAATGACATCACGTGCGTTCACGGTTTGAACAATTTACCATATCCATTACCAAGGTAAATGACGGAACGTTAATGTAGTATTTAGCTTGAAATGTGAAGATGCCGTAATACACAATGTTTTACTATAATATTGTATCTTATATCTATTACTGTACAACCACAACATCTGAGATTACTCACGGCAGTAACAGCCTCACTACTAGAGTTTTATCCTAGTCACCTGGTGACGATACTGTAATGCATATAATCCCGCCTAGCGGAGACTGTGGATCGACATTAAAATTTTAATGTCCACGCTATTTCCAACCAGTGGTATGATGTTTAACATTCCGACCGATCATTTGGAAGGTCCCTATAATGGGTGTCTGGGATAAAATGTCTAGCCGATGTTGTCGCAATATCCAAGGGGCGGTGTAGACTCGTATGGTCTAATGATCCTGTCTAATACCGAACAAAAACTTGAGCACAAGTAGTACCATTGTCAGGGTGACTGGTTGTTTATTGAACTGCTTTAAGCTTTGAGAGGAAGAGCAGAATAAAAGAGTCCTCAAGTATAATACAGGACAGATATTGTATAATACAGCACGGATATGGTATAATAGAGGGCAAATATTGTATAATACAGAACAGATATTGTATAATACAGCACAGATATGGTATAATACAGCACAGATATGGTATAATGCATGGCAAATATTATATAATACAGAACATATATTGTGTAATACAGGACATATGATACAATATAGCACAGATTTGGTATAATACAGGACAGATTTGGTATAATACTGGACAGATATGGTATAATAGAGGGCAATTATGGTATAATACAGGACAGATATTGTATAATACGGAACAGATATTCTATAATATTTCTATCCAATGTTTGTGTCGATTACCTTGAATATGGCTCCATATAAGCGTCAGACCAACATTGAACGGCAACAACAATATCGTTCTTGGTGTTGATGTAATCAGTGGTACCAAAATAAGAGAAAGACTAAAAGAAGAATATAAATACTGACAAGCTACATGTAATTTCTTACAATTAAGAATCAATCTGCAATTCACAGCGATAAATGTGTGAAGTACTAGCCAGGTAAGCTGACTAACGTTACATCACCGTGATATATATATTATCAGGGTACTGTGTTGTTCCCGCAAGAGTACATCTACATTGGCAGAGTATATGTACATGGACAGATTACATGTACAGGGATATGCAAAGAATACATGGACATGCGCAGAGTATATGTACATGGACATGCACAATGCACATGTACTTTCGCTACTACTCGTACTATTGACGTCACCGATGACATCACAGATGCTGCGGATACCCCTCAAATCGGGGTCTACACCCCGAGAGCTACAAAATGACACCCCACACGACGCATTCGGACCAAGGATGGTCCCTCTCTACCCCAAACACACCTCCACGCACCCCCAAAATGACCACTTTACTTACTACACCCAACTGCGCATGCGCAGATTGACGCGACTTGCAATACAAAACACGCCATTCTCACTCTACCCCACAAAAGCTTCACTTTGACACCTCCCACGACCCATTTGAACTGATAGTGGTCCATCTCTATCCCAAACACACCACCACGCATCCCCAGAATGTCTGTTTTCTATACTACAACCAGACTGCGCATGCGTAGAATAATGAAAACGGACGAGGCATTAGTCCAGTCGGATGCTCCTCCACGAGAGCTTCAAAATAAGACCTCATACGACACCATCGGACCACTAGGGGCTCACCTAGACCCCAAAACGTCCACCCAGCACTATTTACCCACTACGCATGCGCGCAGTGACTTTTTCAAAAAAAAATTACCGCTTAGCTTCGGGACCCCGCCCATGGTGTTCTACGTGGTGAGACGTGATAAACAAGATCCCACATCCCATATCGCAATGAACATGTGTGAATTGCCCAGTATGGTCCTATCCACTGAGCCAGTAGGTCTATGCAGACCTCCGTGAACTTTTCAAAAAGTTTCACCGCTTAACTTCGAGACCCCTCCCATCGTGTTCTACGTGGTGAGACGGGAAAAACAAGATCCCACAACCCATATCGCAATGTCCAGGAGTGAATTTCCCAGTATGGACCTATCCACAGTCACTGAGCCAGTATGGGCCTATGAGACTATCCAGACCTCCGTGAACTTTTCGGAAAATTTCACCGCTTAACTTCGATACCCCGCCCATCGTGTTCTACGTGGTGAGACGTGAAAAACAAGACCAAACAACCCATACCGCAATGAACATGTGTGAATTGCCCAGTAGGCCTATGGACCTATCCACTGAGCCAGTATGAGCCTATGGGCCTATCCAGACCTCCGTGAACTTTTTTGAAAAAAATCACCGCTTTGCTCTGAGACCCTTCCCATCGTGTTTTACGTGGAGAGATGAAGAAAACAAGACCCCACAACCCATAGTAAAATCCACAAAAAATGACCACCCCCATACCCGATACAGACATTTTCCCGTATAGATGCAAATTTGCGAATCGAGCCCTATTTTAGGGGCAAAGTCTATGTTCCGCATCTTATTATTATTTTTTTTCTGGAGAAACTTTGACATACACCCACCCACGACTTGATGGGTAGGCCCCGATAAGCCGGGGGACCGACATTACCCCATTTGGGCATGGTTGATAGGAGTTTCCCCCTATTGTAGGGGTAAAGTCCGTGTTCCGCTTTTTTATATTTTCAGAACAAATCCTAATTTTACATGCATCCATTCATGACTTGATAGGCAGGCCCCGATAAGCCGGGGGACCGATATTACCTCTTTTGTACATGGTTGATAGGAGTTTTCACCTATTGTAGGGGTAAAGTCTGTGTTCCGCTTTTTATATTTTCGGGACAAATCCTAATTTTACATGCACCCACCCATGACTTGATAGGCATGCCCCGATAAGCCCCGGGGACCGATATTATCCTTTTTGGATCTGGTTGATAGGGGTTTCCCCCTATTTTAGGGATAAAGTCCGTGCTCCGCTTTTTATATTTTCGCGACAAATCCTAAATTTACATGCACCCGCCCATGACTTGGTCACCCTGGAGGAGCGCTTCACTTTGACACCTCATTCCACCCAATCGGTCCATGCAGCGTATTTGAAGTCTGGGGACTACTTTCTGTCCGCGGAAGCTTCTCCCCACGACCGCATCACCGCCAGACCGTATCACCGCGGAGGAATACACGCCACATAGAGACCGGAAGTGCCGGAACTATAGTGAACTTTGCGGGAAGCTCTCTTGTGTTGGGAGTAGTTTTTGGTCTAGAAACCGGAAATGACGTTGCGGGGATGCGGCGCATGCGTACGGCGGGGCCGTTGGCTTAGGATGCCCTTTGTATACTACTATCTAGTGTACAATATAAAACAATCTAAATTTCTAGATAATACTAAAACATTATGGTCAAAATTAATAACTAATTTGTAAAAGTATTTAAACTAGGTAGAATTTTGTCTAAAATCAGCGAGATAAAACCGGCTGCTTTAAAACTTCTAAGACTCACATTTTCATACATAAATGGGTAAAAGATTGTACATGGTTGGAGCAGTTATTCTAAAAGATTTCTTTAAAAGTTCAGTACGGACAAAAGGAACGTTTAAGAATTCTTTGACAGCAGACCGTAACACTCTTGTAGGTTGTCGTACCTCGATACGATCAGTTATATAAGAAGGAATCTGATTATGTAAGGCTTTGTAAACTAAGACTACAATGATAAAACGATATCTAAAAGACAATGGGTACCAGTTTAGACGATGAAACATTTCTGTACTGCTGATGGAACTATCACAACCGATAATTAGTCGCATAGAACGACTTTCCAGTCTAATCAGATCGCTTTGACAGCAGTTTCCCCATATATTAAGACAATAGTCTAAGTGAGGCGTAATAAAAATATTAAAATATTGACGTCTAGCATTGTATGGTAAAAGTGATCGGATTCTTGCAAGTAGATACAGCTTGCTTTTTATTGTATTCACTATATTATCAACATGTATGGACCAGGCAAGATCATTTTGTATATTGACACCAAGTAGTTTTTCGTTTTTAAACAGGGAAAATTCCCTGTTTCTTGCCATGCTAGGTGAACTGGCTTATGGGTAATTTCAGAGGTGCCATCTATCCAAGCGGTATGGTTTTCATTACAACACCCCTGCGCAAAATGAGAGAATGACTGAAACTTCCACGTCACCTCCCCTTATGTGTTGTAATTGAACGCGATATGAAGTAGTTCGACCTAGTTTCGAATAATTTCGCTGGATTAATCCCAGGACGAACCGTTTCTAGGCGCAGATATTGAAGAATATGTCGGTTTCGTTTCCTGGTAAACACTTCTGCTGATCTTGTGAGATTTTCTTCGAAAGATTGTGTTTTGTCTGTAAACTGGTCAATATGGCACAAGTCGTAGTCACGGAATATGCCGACTTCATCTTCGGCTCTGATATCCAATGAAATACACCGAATTGACGAAATTACGTCATTTTTTAAGATCGGCTGAATCCCACTGCCAAAATTATAGTGCAGTCCCGGTGAGAGAGAGTTTGGAAATTTCGTTCCATCAGTCGACTGGAGAGTTTTGACACTGCGAGTGTGGCATTCTGACAGATCGAGGTGTGTAAAACGTTTTATACCCGTCACTTAATTGATTACTTGTTTCCCGTCGCACATTTATTAAATATTGTCAAATAAATGAATGTTGTAAGTTTCCGCGCAACTGCATGATTGGAGCACATGGCATGTCTGAAAGCCGCCGTTTTGTGCGCTAAGTTTGAAAACATTTCTTGCAAGGAAAACTTGATTTTTTTCATCAAGCGAAAGCATCCTTTTTACTGCAATTTTCAAATTGACCGATCTTATCGTCTTAGCATCATTTGTCATCTAGCAAAAGTAATGTTCTTGATTCTTACCATCCGTAATGACAGCTCGTTGAGCAGGTCAGGGAAAAAGACTAACTGAGATATATATCCCAATTGGGATAAAATATCCCAATTGGGATAAAATATCCCAATTTGGACATTTTTTGCATACTTCCATATTTTCAAGCTGGCATATTTTGCAAGTTCTCCAGTTCGTATAAAGACATACAACAGTGGTTAGTGATGAGAAGTATACTGCAACAACAACATAAAAAAGTATTGCACGTAATTGCAATTGCACAGAGAATAATGTCGGCGAGAAAAGGTCAGCAAAATTATACAACCGTATTGGCAGTTTTGTGAAGTAGATTCTACCTTGTTTTTGTAGTTTAGATGTTTAGTTTAGTTTAGAAATTCGACATTGCCGTTCAGTATGAAAATCGGTGAAAATATCCCAATTAGGATATATTTCAATATCCAAACTTTGATTTAATATCCCAGTTTGGATATATACCCCACTAATTTTCCGTTTGGGCCAGGCAATGGAGGTTAAATTAATTTTTGATGTTAATAATGGTTTTCTGTGTCTGTGATTTGAATTTTTAAGGGTAAGGGTATTTTTGCTTTGTGCAATTGCTGAATGTGATTTTAAAATAATTATTCGATGTACCGGTGGGCATACGTGTAATCTTGAAGAAGACCCCCAAGCTACTTACAGTATTTTCTTGTTGTCAATTGCCACACAAATAAATGAATATGAATCAGATTCAGTGACTTTATTCTTGTACATGTCTACAATAACAATGTCATTGAGCTTTGACTGCAGGTTGCAGTGTCCATGAATACAAAAACCATGAATGAATGCCGCTATGCATCCTGGGCAACACTGCCCACTACGATGCGGACACCGACCTCGGCAATATTGTAGGTTTACTACCAAAATGTTATCTTTCTGGTTCAATTTTTAATCTTCGGTGTTGTGTTCTTCATCGGGGAACGGTAATTTCATTGGATCGTCAAATAATTGTGATAGCAGTTTAACGCCTTGACAAAATTGTTTCCATCGTCCACTGGTACCACATACGCAACTCTCATTTGCCTAGACTTCCTTTACAGTATTGATGAAGTCTCTTCAATAATTAGAGCTACGATTCACAAATTCATACCACGTATGCAACGAGAGACACATCAGAAATATATTGAACAGAACCAATTCCTTCCCTGTTTTGCAGCCTTGGATGCTTTCATTAACATTTTCAATTTTGGTGCCACAAATTTCGAAGTCCAGTTCAGTGTTCTGAAGATGTGTTCTTTTTTGATTGGTGGTAACGAGCAGAATAAATTTGCCTGGACATGCATGATTTGGCCGGAACACCCCGAATTGTCTGGGCTACATGTATTATTCAAGACAACACACGAGTGATGGGAATGTCCGAGATTGCACGAATCCTGTTCCACCGCACATATAACATCTCATCTTTTTTATTTTGTCAAGTTTACAACTCTGATTGCCAATATCGATGACTGGCGTATTCCGACGGAACGAAAGACGTTAATATCAACAATGGGCAAGCTGAAAGATGAAGCGTATTCCGTATCCGCGAGGAATCCTAATTATAGCCAGCAGATGAAGTTTACCGCGCGCTCCTGTTTTCACCGGACGGCGAAACAGAGAAACAAATCGCTGAGATAACTTTTGCATCGTGCGTCTGATAGCTTTGTATCATACGCAGTACGTAGTGTTGTGTACTTCGTTAAACATATATGAGGGGGACAAATAGCCAGCTGGACAACCAACCAAATCACGGAAGTAACAGACATGCCAGCCGATGCCCGCGATATTGAAACAACAAATAAGGTACCCTGGATTATGAAAGGTCCGTGGAACACTTGAAAATTCAGCTTTCCATCTTACAAAATTGAAAAAAAGGATGATGGGACGCTCGACTTCTATCCCGTCTACCAGCTTTCCATCTTGAAAAATTGAAAGTAAAAAGATGGAAAGCTCTACATCGCTCTCGTATTCAAGCGAAATTGGTTTCCATCTCGCAAAATTGAAAATAGAAAGATGGAAAGCTCGACAACGCTTCCGTATTTAGGCTTTCCAAAATAAATGGTTCCGTGTAACACTTGACAATTCAGTTTCCATCTTGCAAACTTGAAAGTAGAAGGATGGAAAGCTCTACATGGCTCCCGTATTCGAGCTTTTCATCTCACAAAATTGAAAGTAGAAAGATCGAAAGCTCTTCGTTTCTCCCGTATTCGAGCTTTCCATCTCGCCAAATTGAAAGTAGAAGACTGAACGTGTCCAGCTTGAAGAATTCCAGCTTTCCAAAAAGAATTGAGGACATAGGAATACCGAAGCCATGCTTTGTTAAAAGTTGTCCCAACATCAGCGTTTGTGGTGTAATTTTGGGTCCGGTACAGTAGGGGAGAAGATGATTCATTTCAATGAGACGTGCATATTTCGCAGATTTGGAGAAATGGGGCTAACCCTCCCTCTCGTATTGCTCTCGTATTTCTATCATAAATTCATTGTGAAAAGCTGGAATAAGGGAACGGTGTGGAGCTTTCCATCTTTCAATTTTGCGAGATGGAAACCACGAATTCTACTTTTAATTTTTCAACATGGAAAGCTGAATTGTCAAGTGTTACACGGACGATCTCCTCTGAACACTCCAAAAATGGTGTGTTCCAAACTCTGCCTCCACCACTAGTACTCCGGAAGGAAATGACCTGGCCGTATATCAGGA
>JAVTVY010047801.1:0-24357 GCA_036873755.1 Hanleya hanleyi
GGAAATGAAATTTCAACATGATACGGTACCCAAATGGCGCCAGCGACAAGCAAATCGGCACGAAAAACAAGAAGCGAGAACTTGGAGGAAGGTTTCCCACATACCAAATTTTGAAAAGATTCCGCTAAGGATTCCAGAAATTATTGTCCGGAAATAAAACTTTAACCTTACCCCCAGGTGGCGTCACCTACAGGCGAATCGGCACACACACACAAAAAATCCTAAGCGAGAACTTGAGCGAAGGTACGCACATACCAAATTTGGAAAGAATCTGTTCATCTTTTACGAAAGTTATTGTATGGAAATGCAATTTTAACTTGGTGCACCTAAACGGCGATTGGCGCGAAAGACAATCCCAAGCGAGATCGTGAGGCAACCCCCCGCCCCCAACTTTTAAAACAGAGAATTGAATCTGTTTAATTTTGCAAAAAAAAAAAAATGAACCTGGTCTCCAGGTGACGCCACCTATAAGCAGATCGGCATGAAAAACAATCCCAAGTAAGATTTGCTGGCAAGGTACCCAACAACAAATTTGGAAAGAATCCATTGAAATTTTTAAAAGTGATTGTCCTGAAACCCAGTTATAAATTGAATCCCAGATGGCACCACCTACATGCGGAATGGCATAAAAAAAAACAATGCCAAGAGAGATATTGAGGCAAGGTCCACACATCCAAATTTTGAAAGAATCAGTCCAGGTACCACAAATTTATTCATTGGCAAAGGTACCGTATTCAAAAGTTATTTGACGGAAGAGAAAAATGTGGAAAAAAAGAAGTAGCGGAAAGCCTATGCAACAATGCACAGTGGTCGACTTTTTATTTTTATTTTCACTTCTCGGGGATTTTCTTTATTTTTCCGCCAATATTTTCCAATACAAGAACTTTGTTTGATTGTCAATGAAAAAAATAATAATAATAAAACAAAAATGATGAAGACGATGTGACGACGTTAGCAGGAATGACAGAATCTAAAGAAATTATGTCATAAACTAGAATAGACTTTTGGAGAAAACCACCAAGAAAATGAGAAAAAGTAATACAAAATGCAAATAAGAAGAAAAAAAAACTATAAAACAAAAACTATAAAACAAAGTCGATGACTCCTAAGGGACCCCGTAAACGTGATATTTAACCAAGTCAGACAAACGAGCTGGGGAAGCGACAAGTCTCAGGTCTGTTACGATTAGCAACAGATAAACTTTTACTTGCACCTAGCTGATCAACCAGGCTTTTAGCTAGTGTGTCTTTTAGACACCGTATTTTGCAATGAGACCGCCTAAAATTGGGAAGTTTAACATATAAGACTTAGCCTATAGAGATAGGATTGAGACACCATGTTGTCAGGAAAAAGTGAAAAAAAATGGAATTGAGACACCCAGTTTTCAAACCTTACCTGAAAGCATGTAATCGACCAAACATATTCATCACCAGCATGACAATCTATAGCATCAATCTGTAACCATCTCGGTCATCTATACGCGGTAAGACTGACCCTGGGATCGTGTGTATCCATTTTCAGCCTACTTTCGGCAAGTGCAAGAGGGAATTAATACCACGTGACTTCGTCAGCCAATCAGCAAAAGTCTGCCGACGTAACCCCAACGTAACTCGCCATTTTCGAGTCATGTGATGTTCTACTTGTTCAAAATTACAGATCCACCACACCTCTTGTATGATACGAAAGTTATTCATACCTATATATTTTGTAAGCCCAGGCAATATCTGCTTCAGAAGTGGTATGAAAGCCTGTAATTTATCAGATTTAACGAGTCTGTTCTCTGCCGGATGAAGGCCGAACAGAATCCGGTAATATACCGGATATCGCTCCGCAACAATGGAGACACACGATTCGCAAGCCATCTTATGGATGGCGAAGTGTACGCAAATGTCTATAGCATTTGTATAGATTCTCGTAATTATAAATGATAAAAATATTAACTACGTACCAACTCGGGTTAAGGGTGGAAACATCATAGCGGTATGCGTTTTCCTGGATCGGTAAAAATTCCTCCTCGATCCACCCAAATAAAGGTATCCCCACACACATGACTGCACACCATGCGACGAAAGGAAACATCTTGCAAATTTCACTGAATTCAGCTTTACCTATATCACACTTATACAATCTCCACACGTATTCTAATTATAGAGAACAGCGAGAAAACGTAGACACGAAACTGCAAACTGATTGCACGGACTGTCAACACAGTCCTAATTGTGACGTCACAGATGTCGCGATGTTACACTCGGCTACTTTCGGCAATTTCCGTTTGGTGAGATCGACGTCAAGTTTTGATACATCAGTGCAGTTTACTCATCAGCGATCTGACCATTTTTATCAAACTATAGGACTAGGACTTCATATACGTTTCCAACATAGAATTTCTATTATAAAAGAATGAAATAAAATAGGAATTCGCCATATTACTTTGTGACAAAAATGGCAAAGCCATAAGGCCATTTTCTTGGAGGTTTTCTCCATTTTTTGCCTATATTTTACAAACAGTTTCTAGTTTATGATTATTTATTTATTTATTTATTTATTTACAAGATGGCACCGCGGATAAATCTAAATGATTAGGACTGAGAAATATTCTGTCATTACTATTTAGGTTATTTATCCGCGGTGACATCTTGCAAGTGAAGAAATGCAAATACTTGTGTGTGTTCATTCCATGACGTCACAATGGCCAGTCTGTGTGTCATAAAATTACCGACGCCAAAACCGACATTCTTTGTCTCTCGAAAATAACATGGGAGTGAATGGCAACATTCGGAGCTTGAACAACAGGGGAATACATGGTGGGTTTTCTGGCATAAATGTTACCAAGTTACGGGATTCACTTTGTTTGGCATTTCGGCAGAGCCCCAAAGTCAAGCAACGTTGAGCCTAGACTCATATAAGTGTAGGTCACACCGCTATTCAAAAAGGGTCGGAAAAGTGCATGTGAAAATTACCGCCCAGTTAGCCTAACATCGCAAAGTGTGCAAATTATTTGAGAAGGTCATCAGAGATGCTATTATCGGACATTTGGACAAATTTGACATAGTAAACGACTCACAGCATGGCTTCACCAGTGGTAAATCTTGTCTGAGTAACTTGTTGTCTTTTCTTGAATATGTGACAGAAGCGGTTGACGAAGGCCATCCAGTGGATATTGTGTATTTGGACTTCGCCAAGGCATTTGACAAGGTACCACATAACACGTTGATTAAGAAGCTCGAAGCTCATGGTATCAGCGGCAAGGTATCAAAATGGATACAGGCCTGGCTAAAAAATAGAGAGCAGCGTGTCATACTGAATGGAAATGCATCAAGCTGGAGTAATGTTTTGAGGAGTTCCTCAGGGGTCTGTGTTGGGGCCCACATTGTTCTTGATATATATCAACGATATTGACGAGGATGTACACAGTAAAGTTCCCAAATTTGCGGATGACACCAAACTGTTAAATAAAGTTGGAACCCAAGAGGATGCCGAGAGACTACAAAATGACCTGGAAACATTAGTGGGTTGGTCCAACGAGTGGCTAATGTTATTTAACGTAGGAAATGCAAAGTAATGCACGTGGGGTTCAACAATCCAAGTCATTCATACACCATGAACAATAGTAACTTGGAGACTGTGGAGTTGGAGAGAGATTTGGGGGTCATGATCCATAAGTCGCTCAAACCTAAGGCTCACATAGCTGAAAAAGTCAAAAAGGCGAATCGTGTTCTTCGAATGATCAATAGATCATTTACCTGCAAGTTCAAGGAAATTTTGTTACCCCTATACAAGTCTCTAGTACGCCCACATTTAGATTATGCTTCTCCTGCTTGGTCTCCGCACCTAAAAGGCGATATTGTCCTGCTTGAGAAAGTGCAACATCGGTTTACAAGAATGGTTCCGGGACTACGGCTATTGAGTTACGAAGATCGTCTACTTGCTCTGCGTCTGACATCGCTGGAAACACGTCGAATTCGAGCTGACCTTTTGGAAGTATTCAAGATGTTTAAGGGATTTATTCGTGTGGACATTGCAACATTTTTCAAATTATCTACATCTGCAACTCGAGGTCACAGTTTGAAATTGTTTAAGTGTCGCAGGACTGCCTGTGACAATAGTTTCAGACACCAGGGCATACTTCTGCAGGTCCAATGCTACCAAGCATATTGAGACGACCAGCCTATGCTGTACAGTTTTGTTCTATTGATAGTTGTATTGAGATCGTTTTTCCAGTGCAAAAGCCTAACATGTAAATGTGTTATCGATGGCCTAATTTTCGTTTATGCCTGTTTTCTTGATGGATTGTATCAGTGTTTGGTACAGATCATTAGCATTTGCTGACAGGTGATGACATAATTCTTTTATGGAGTTATAGCCATTTTTATGCATCTTTGCAGACAAGTTCTGGCCGATGTCCGCCATGTTGTTTCATGATGACATATCTAGACAGATTCGTATCTTGCTAATATGAAATAGTGTGGCGAAAATTCGCCAGTAAGGTGTTTTAAAATCTATGTTTGGATAAAGCGCCCACATTCTTGAGCCTCGACTTCAGCGCCAAAACATAAACATTAGACCGTCGAGAGACTCACGCATACATCGTCTGTGTGATGAAATTTGGCCTGTTGAGAAATTTCCCCCCGCAGTCGAAAATCCGTGAGTTTCATCTCTTTCACGTAATTTCATGCAAATTCCTACTTATCTATGTTTGCACAATAGATTCAAGTTTATTATGGCGAAGTGTCAGCTCATAATACATAGTATTCTAGACGCTATAGATTTTAGAAGTTTATCAAAATTCTTGACAACCTGATTTGCCGCCAGTTTTTACTGCATGCATGTGTTGTTGTTGTCAAGTTATAGATTTCGATCAGAAACTATGTTTGTCGAACGAGTTACCGTAGCGTCTGAGACATCATAACTTGGAAATTGATAGTATTACGCTTACCGTGCGGTTATGAATCGTTCAGATAGCATCTCCGTTCTTCTGTTTTATCGCACGGAACACCGGTATGTTTTCGTAGCGAACACGCTGTTAGAGATTAGAGCGGAAACTTGGCGGGGAAGTCTGACAGTGTTTCCCGACCTCGGTTCATAAATTAGCGATGGACGAAGTTGTATTTAAACACACAATACAAACTCCATATCTTTGGGCATATTTCTCATATAAGTTCAGTTAGAAACATGAAATAATTATTTAGTTATAAAATTGTATGGGGTATGAAAATATTTCCCCATTTCGTATTTCTCAGCCATTCTGTGTACAATTGTGATTGACAGTAGCCAAAACTTCGGCTCTCGGCCAATCAGATCGTCTCATTTCGTGTAGTATTTTAGGCTCCGCCTGCTTTGTCAGAAATCTATCAATACAGCCGTTTTCGCACAGTACACTCGGTGATGCTCTCATATTCCAGTCAATCTAGCAAGAAAATCACCAAACCTAGAAAAAATTGCAACAGAAACGGGGTTTGCGGTAAATAACCTCTGAAGTGATTCCGAACAACATATCCAAAATGTAGATTGATACAGACAAGGGAAAATTTCTAATTTGCATAAATCCAAGATGGCCACGCATTGCTTGTTTTCTGTCTATATATTGATGCGGATATTACATTCAGGGAATGTATTTTCAAATAAAGGTTTGAGCTAATATACATCTTCGCATAAATAATTGACAACGGATAAAGGTGGAAGACATTTCTTTACCCAAAGTTCATAATGGTCGCTATTTTCCAAGATGGCCGCCATTTTCCAAGATGGCCGCTATTCTTCTGCCAGTACATCTGACAGAGAAATAGATGTTTGTGTCTGATTTGAATAGTGTTTCTGTCTATATATATAATTTTGATCACGACAAATCTGATTTTGCTGACAGGAACTACCCTACAATGCACCTTTGACATCAGCAATGAAGATTACCGCCAGTGCCTGGCCATTGTGGTCGAGTATCTGTATTCTGGCCGAAAAATCGCCCCAAAATGCTCTTTTTGAAAATGACGTCATCATGGTGGCATCGTGGATTTTTTTTACATTTTCTTGTAGAGCTCGAGCCAAAGATATAGTGTGGTAAGTATCAGCCATCTAGCCTTAGCGATAGAGAAAATATGTAGGGGCACTTTCCGATAATTACCCGACAGTGGCCGCCGAATTCGAGCATTCTCGCGACCAAATAAGCAAAATAAACAATATCTCCTGAATTATCCAATTCTTTAATTCCTTGAATGACCACCTTTACCTTCGTATCTGAAGGAGCACGGTTTTCTGCATTCCTTGAAGAAACATCTTTACCTCTATACAGGTTCACCTTTTATCCATACATGGAAGGTTCACCGTTACCTTCATACCTGACTGACCACCGTTAACTCCCTCTGTTCAAGGATGTTCCTTGCCTCCATTACTGGAGGACCACCGTTACCTGCACACATGAATTATGTCTACCGTTACCTCCATTCCTTGAAGGACCACCGTTTCCTATATTGCTCGAAGGATCACCGCTACCAGTACCTCTATTCCTGGAGGCCTACCTTTGCTTCCGTACCCCAAGGATCACCGTTACTTGTATACCTGAAGTTCAACGTTACCTCCATTACTTGAAGAACCATTGTTATCCACATAACTGAAGATCCATCATTACCTCCACAGCTGAAGGGCCACCGTTACCTCCATAATTAAAGGACCACAGTTACTTCCATTCCTGGGGGTCTACCGTCGCGTCCATACCCCACGAATCACTGTTACTTATATACCTGGAGTTCAAACGTTACCTCCATTACTTGAAGGACCACCGCAATCTCCATAACTGAAGATCCACTATTACCTCCATAACTGAAGGACCACCGTTACCTCCATAATGGAAGGACCACCGTTACTTCCATACGTCCACCATTACCTCCGTTCTTGAACGACCATTGTTATCCACATAAATGAAGGACCACCATTTGGAGGTCCACCATTACGACCATTTCCACCATTACTTCCATTCCTGAAAGGACCACCTTTATTATCTCGATAATTGAAAGACATAAGTGAACTCCATAACTGAAGGTCCACCGTTACCTTCATTCCTTGAAGGGCCGCAGTTGCTTATATTCCTTGAAGGAGCAGCGCAACCTTCACACCTGAAGGTCCAACGTTGCCCTCATTCTTTGGATGGTCGCCCTTACCTTCATAACTATAGGACCACCGTTTCCACCATACCCGAAGGACCACCATTACACGTCAACCGTTATCTCTATTCGTTGAAGGATCTCCGTTACCCCCATACCTGATGGACCGTCGTTACCTCCATACATTAAGGTCCACCGTTACCTCCATTCTTCTCTCTTGCAGGAAACTAGCCTAGTTTTATGTATACCATGATTCATTCTGTAAATTTGCTGCTAATGCTTTTATATGAAATAGGTCTTTGGATTATGAACGCGGAAATTTTTTACTGAATGACGGATGAATATTGAACGACGGACTGGACGCTTGTATTTGTAGAATACTGTTACCTCTATATCTGATGGTCCACCGTTACCTCCATACCTGGTAGATCGCCGTTCACCGTTACCTCCATATCTGTTAGTCCACCGTTACCTTCATACCTGGTAGATCGCCGTTACCTCCATAGCTGACGGTCCACCGTTACGTCCATATCTGATGCTCTACCGTTACCTCCATATCTGGTAGATCGCCGTTACCTCCATAGCTGATGGTCCACCGTTACCTCCATACCTGACGGTCCATCGTTAGCTCCATAGCTGGTAGATCGCCGTTACCTCCATAGCTGATGGTCCACCGTTACCTCCATACCTGATGGTCCACCGTTACCTCCATACCTGGTAGATCCCCGTTACCTCCATACCTGATGGTCCACCGTTACCTCCATACCTGAAGGACCACCGTTACCTCTTACATGTAAGGTCACCATTACCTCCATTCTTTGAAGGATCACCGTTACTTTCATACCTGAAGAGCCACCGTTATCTCCATTCTTTGAAGAATCAACGTTACCTTCATTCCTTGAAGAACCACCGTTACCGTTGGATCAATATGCTGGAGATGGTATCAGACTTTCTGAACAGCGGCCATCTTGAAAATGGCAGCCATCTTGGCTATTTGCTTGGTCAAAATATCTACAAATATTATCAGTGTGAATGTATGTGAAGTTGTTTTAATTTGTAGTGCTTAATTTGAGCAACTCTGCCCAAGATAGAGTGTATACTGTGTAAAATTGACGAAAATATTGCGCAGAACGGCCATCTTGGATTTATGCAAATTAAAAAATTTCCCTCGCTTGTATTCATCTACATTTTTTATCTGTTGTTCGGGATGGTTTGGGGGAATAGTTGCAGCAAACAGCAATTCTGTTGCAATTTTTTCTAGGTCAAACCACAGATTGACTGGACTATCAGAGCCGGACATGCAAGTTCTCTCCGACAGCTAAAATAAAACCGTAGTTGCTATCGTAAAAACAACCAAGTTGAAGGATAGATGATTATAGTATTCAACCTAAATAAATAGTTTGATTTTCCGCTAAATTAGCGCTGCAAAAAGTGCTGTACACCACACAGAAATCCTGTTCTGCTTAACATGGCAATTCCCATTTGCTGAGCTTAACCTGGGAAATCCCATTTGCTCTGCTGAGCAAGGTTATTCTAATGCACTCTGCTGAGAGCGGCAGTTGAGCTGAACTTCTAAGGATAACTTCATTGAGCAAAAGTCATAAACAGTGAATAATCATTAAAGTTAGTTCTAGTAAGTAATGAAAATAAACAGTTTTGGCATGCAAAGCGGTTATAGCAGAATTTAAGCCAGCACAACCATTCCTGCACAAAGCAAAGGTTTCCGCGCAGGGCTGCAATGGATTTCGCGCAGGGCTGCAACGGTTTTCGCGTAACAACTTTATTATATGAATTTCATTGCTATTCTGGCTGAACCCAGGATTGAAGTAATATTGTGTGCAGATGCTGTACCATATTAATTATTTACCTGCGGATTAAACCAGATGAACGAGAAATTTGATGCACAACCATTTCGGACAATAACCTAAATTCAACCAACCAAACTGGCACAACAGCGGAGAAGATATATATATACATAGGGAATAGCCTAGGGACATTTATTACAAACTGATATTCAAGCGAAAGTTGTACATATTGAATAAACTGTTATACTGTTATTTGTTGAACTTGAAACCATTGTTGACGTTTTTATTGGTACATGTATTGGACTATAGTCTGTTGCAAATGTAACTGGACTAGCAGATTTCGCACAAGCAAATTTGTACAACTTTGACTGGATGAGAAAACGGTACTAAATTCTATATCAGAGAAGTTAAAAGCTGTATTAGCAACTAACTAGAACAACCTGACAACTGATAGTTAAGGTATTTGACGACACGACGAAAACGTACCCCCTTGGTAGCGGCACCCCCGAAGGGAGATTGGTTATAATTGTGTTCAAGTCTATTGAAGCAGAGGTTCAATAAGGTTTCATACTAAAGAAACGAGGTTGTACATAATAGAAACCAGTGCAGAACAGTTCTCGCTCGAGTCTCACATAAGGAACGAGAGTTCATCAGGTCGTATCACCCTTAGTGGTACTGGTGGCAGCATACCTGGACATTGAAAAATAAGTTTCCATACTAACTCATTTAGTATAGGAAATTTCCGCTACAATAGGCAAAGCCTAGAAACGAACGAAATATACTTCTTTTGTTCGCTTCTGACTTTGCCTTTTTTTTTGTCTTCTTCTTTCTCGCCAACCATATAGATCTATATAGTCACTGTTATATTACGAAAGTTTAGAAGGGACATTGAAACATAGTGCGAGTACTTTTCATTTTCCTGGTAGTTTGTGGCTTGGTGATTTCTGATGAAATACTGGCAACCCAAAAGTTCCCGAATTACTGTGGTTGTAGATGATGCGTTGAATATTCGATCAATCGGGAAAGGTATTGTTCTTTATCTGCCAGAGCAGACTGCCTACACTGTTATAAATCACACCGTAAATTCACGGTTAAATGTACTGGCAGAAAAGGTGCCAGTACATTCAACTGTGAAATTACGTTGCACCGTATTTTACAATTACCGCTTTTTAACAGGCTTTTAACTGTAAAATGTTGCACCGTATTTTATAATCACCGTTTATTGACAGGCATTCAACTGTAATTTTAGGTTGCACTGTAATACCGACGGTCACGGATGTACAAAGGGAAGCAACTTTACCAACGTCACGGCAGAGGGCGTGACTGCTTGGGGGTCAGATCGAAGATTGTTAACATGGTGGATCAAAGGAAATTGACGCAAAACGGTTTCCAGTTCGATAAATGGGCGGTCAAAATGAAATTAAAACAGATGTACTGCAGAGTGACTATCCTAACATATTGACAGACACACGAGGCGCTCTTGTTGTGTGATGTAAGATAATATATTTCTAGTCCAAATGAATTGAAGAATCTGGTATGTTCTTCTGTGACGTCGATCATTCGCTATGACGTTGCAACAATCCATATTGTGATGACGCCACTCGCGATACCATTGTTGGCGGTCCAAATAACAAACGTCACAAGAGAACGTCATAATACAAATGTATCAAAATGTATATATTCGTAGCGTCGCAAGCTATCGTATGGCTGCACAATCTCGAATCCAGAGTCATCCGGTCCTGTTCTCCCTACAGACTCTGGTTGCACGGTCAGCATTACAGCTTCCCATTGGATAATGCACGAACGCATAGAACGTGGAACATAACGTAGACGTATCTGTGGAGATCATGGATGTGACCCGACGTCACACAGGTCTTAGGGACGCGTTTGAGACGTGACGTCGTCTGTTTGTATTGTTGCGATTAATTTTCAATTATGACGTTATGTCGGTGTTGTTGTTGTTTGACATTTCGCAAAGCATCACGGGACCAAGAATGTTGGCAAATCGAACGACCGTGTTACCAGGGGTCAGATGAAGTGCGGCAATTTTCCTGCGACGGAAGCTACCCCTGGTGGCGAGGTTGATGGCTGCAGGATAAATCTGACTCCCTCTGCACTCCGCCCTCTACCGGTATGTCAGCAAAGTTGTTCCCCTTTACGTATCCGTGACCGTCGGTATTTAGATGTGTGTCTGCTGGGCATTACTTCTGCTCAGCCAAGTTCATTATTCCTGCATGGTAATGGTGAAATTTGAATGTGAAAAATTATTTTACCGTTATGATCGCTATAGTTTCTTGAATACTGACTCAGCTGGGAATTGAAAGTCTTTATGACTAGTAGTATTATTGTAGGAAGATACTTTCCTAAATTACATTTATTATCCAGCCCACTAACAATTAATGCCCACGTCGTGATCATCTCCCAGGTAACGTATATAGGGCTCGGTCACACAACTCTCACAAAGATCTGGTGCAAGTATAATCAAGTATGTTTGCGTTCCCACAGGCATTGAATCAGAGATTACATAAATCTTTGTGGGGTAATTGAATACGTTCTGATCCCATCATCCAAATTATGCGATCCTCTCAGCTTGGAACAGAAGCAAGTCTTTCTTTCTCGGCACGAATATCAAATTACTGTAAAACGAAATAAATATCCTTGCGTGAATGTTTTATTATTGCGAGTGCATCACTGGATCGATATTATTGATTGACTATATCAATTCACGATTCACCCATAACTTTGACAGCTAGCCCTCTATGTATAGATGCAATAGGTCACAGATATTCCCTGGATACTTTCCATGTCAGAGATGACATATACATGAGGGTATGACGTGCACTCCTTATTTATTGTATCATCGTATATATATATATGGGTAAGTACACTCTTAGCGAAAAAGGTGTCAATAAGATGAGTATATTTGACCAAAAGTGTGCAAAATAACAACAGTAGGGGCTACGAAGTATCACCCAATATTTTATAACTCAGAGCCTCCATATACATATAATAAAAAATCGGGCTTTAAGTATACTTCTCTAAAAATTCGGGTTATTCAATTTTACACGATCTTAATTGAGTTACCGATACTTCGTTTCTATCACCTACTCACTAACGTTGATAGAAACGGCGCCTTTACAATAGGAGTTAATGAAATACTGCCGAATTTTGCACTTTGAGTCGGACCGTCGTGAATGGGGTGTTAATTTAATCGACTGCTCGCCAGTTTCCCCAATCGATCGGTCAGACTAAACCCAGCCATGGCTCGAGACTGCGAAACTCCCACCTGCCCCAGATAGATTTATAACTCTTCGGTACATTAAATGTGTTTAAAATCTATAAAACCCTCGCGTTTTTGTTGTTGTAAATTACCCCAATCTGACAATACCTACAAATCAGCGTGGTTAATAAATTAAGCTATAATTGTCGTATTGACGACTTGTGTATTTGTCATTTATCGCACATGGCCAGTCACTTGTAGAGTTCTAACATAAGTATCGAACATGGGAAGAGCAAACGGGGCATGTTTTCCAGAAGTAATTTCTCAGAATGGGTTGGAACGACGTATCAGTCGTAGATTTCATCCTGTTTCTTATGAAGATATTGTTATGCTTATATTATTACATGATTTATCGATAACCCTATTTCATGAATGGATATCAACCATTATATCGTTATCGATATCGTTCTGATATCCCAAATGATTTGTTGATTCGCTAATTATTAATTCATCGGAATGGTTTATGGTTGATCATTATCGCCAATTCATGTGTGAATATCTCTGAATTCTCGCCGTTGCAGCTAATGGATCTGTAGATATATTTTAGTTTCATATTTCATTAGGCATTTTTCACCTATATAGCATTTTTTCATATTTGTAGTCATATGCAATCTTGGCCACAATGGTTGGTGCATTGTCACCAAATTCGAAAGTTTGTCAGAACAATGCAATTTCTTTTGACCATTCGTGAATCTCCCTGGTATTTTCAGTTTTACTGAGCTTGAGTCGAACCTTTACTGGCATTTGAACAGTGTACCAGTTCAGGTATCATTAATCTATACAAATTCATGTTAACTTCAATGCGAGAGAAGAGCGTTTTTGTTCCAAAAAAAGCTAATGATGGTAATCTTTTCGAATATATAAAAAAGAGGTTTGATTAAGGTTTTGTTACGAGCAAACCAGGCTGTTGCCACATATTCTAATACAGCTTTCAATAACTCCAAGTGTCTGAGTGAATAAACATTGACGCGAACATAAGATGCATCGCCTCTCACAGGTGTTCCATGGACTTACACTTCAGGAGATTGGAAGATAGATTTGATGAAAATCCACCAACATGCGACTCTAATGTACAGGTGTTTCAAATCTTTACCTTGCATACTTGTCCCAAACGCTCTGCGAACGCAGATAGATGTTCCACCAGTATGCATTGTTCAGGCGCGCCTAAGTGACAGTTTGTTGAGAGGTACATGTATGATTAAAGAATAGATTATCCATAGAACTCTCTTGCGATCAACAACATGAAACAACTAACTTCTTTTGCAACACTCTTCCATGCAGACAGTGGACACTACACCTTTATCGCGCATGACGTCGAACCGAAATCCGCAAATCACACTTTGGACAATAATATGAGCTCAAGAACAAAAACGTCATGAAACTGCCGAGCATCTGCCAGAAATTGTCTTCATTGTCTTCAACACCTTGTGAAATATGATATGTGTTTGAAGATTTACATCTATATTTTATTAATATTGCATGACCACTGTAGATTGGCAATTATTAGAACTCATTAAATGATTTATCTTTAAATGATTATTTTCTATACCGTTTATCACACAGACAAAATACAGTATAATAGTAATATGAAGAAGGCGTAAGCAGTGTATGGATTAGAACTAGAATATGTCTTATCAAGTACTATACATCTTGTTTGCCGTCTCAATTCTTGACCACTTAACTCTTAATTAAGTTTTTTGTTGCTCAGCTATACTGGCCACTGGTCACTTTCTGGTACTGTTTTCAGGTCAGTCCTTAACTGAAGTGCCTTACCACGGGGCTTCATCCTTGACCAAACTTCTGCTTAAACAGAATACTGCAGCGCCTAAGATAACCTTGTAAAGTAGTGTCAGTAGTTCATGCATGATCTGATACTTGAACTATAATTGAACTCTATTGTAAAAAAAGAACAAATAAGTTGCATCTTTAGTCATACCATTACGAATCCGGTGAGTGTATCTATTTCACCATCGATACAGACTATATTACAGAGATTTTATCAGCAGCATGTTTGTTCCATCTTGACCGGCTTGAAGAAGAATAAATTTCACGCCGTATTCTACAACATTACATTGCCTCCGAGTCTTGAATTCCTAGAGCAACACTAGGGTCGAAATCTGGAATCGTCTGAGGTTATGTAGTGAGCACTCCCTTGAGTTATACCCAGCGCACACAAGCCCTACCATCAATTGGTATAACCCATAAAAAGTTTACATCAGCGAGGCTTATCCACGATCTCAAAATCCAGAGATTCGGCTGTGAAAATTGGACCGATGGGACTCACAACCTTGATGAGATTCTGACCTTTCTCGATCGTCTTGAGTACGGACAGTCTGCTAACCGCCCACATGACGTGCGCAACGGTGGACAGGCCCGTTTCAACGATGGTTTCCATGCGGTCTCGGGTCCCGTGATCAGCGACGATGTTGGGTTAAGTTGGACGTCTTCGCATTTCGAATTCCTTCAACAGTGGTTGGTTTCATCACTCAGACATTTAGGTAAAAATCAATTTTGGAAGGCACACCCCGGTCTCACAATTCCCCTGATTCAAACCCACAGAACAAATATCTGATCAAAGTGACCGTTTATTCAGTAGTATGCCATTGGAAACTCACACAATTGTCCCAATGCAACTGGCCCTCCAGCTTAGGGCAGCATGGTTTACCATACAAATAGATTAAAGTGCCAAACAAATTAGGCTCTATGACGATCCATTGTGATCACCAGTGTCTGTAGAGCCTAATTTTCCAAATTCGAAATTCAATTTTTTTTTTGTAGTGTTGGTTAAGTTTTTGTTAGGGTTAGGGTTTTGCTAGGGTATGTTTGTTTAGGTCATCGTCGCCGTGTGACCAATTCTGTTAGGTGCGACGTTAAACTTCAAACAATCAACCAACCAACCCAATGTAATTGGAAGCTGCATTTCTGACAGAATGATACCATTGCCTCTTTTCTACATTACAAAACCTTGCGACAAACATATACCGTGGCTTCTTATGCCAGCTAGTGACGTTTGGGTCCGAAAGAAGGAACACAAAATGACTACAAAGTGATCGCAACTGGTTTTCAATTAGTAAAGATTACCGCCGTCACTTCTCCGGGGTAAATCGCTTTTGATTCGCTTCGACGTTTCCGGAAATTTGCATATAGGTTAATTATAGGCCATCTGAAATGATATCGGTATAGTCGAATTCCAATCTGGGAAGTTTGTCGACAAAACTCTAGAAAACATTAAATTCTTCGGAGATCCGCAAAATCCATCGTCGAAAGAAATACTTGTGATCAATCTGCGTCGCAAAAACTACATTGTTCTGGCAAAGTTTTAATTATTTTAACAACGCGCCAACCATGCATTATGGCTGAGATTGTATATTAGACCAAATATTATTCACAGCCTCATAGGGGTTTTATTTTACAAACCAATACATTACTGGACAACATGGAATACTGTAGCAATAAAAACGTCATTCAAAAAGATATATCATAGTCGGTGACAAAGCGGGGAATTATTGCCTGGGAATATCCGGCTGCACATTAATGTATATTAAGGACACACGCGTTTTCCCCACAATATGACACCGATATATAGTGGAACATTCGTGTACCAGTGAGTGTTACAGCAATGTAACAATTTATGTTGGACCATCATGGTACCATTTCATGTTGCCGACGATGTAACATTATATATTGGTACATCATTGGCGACGGCTGTCGGTCCAAAATGTATACGGTTTAGATTGTTCCAATGTCGGTCCTACATTGGCTCTCGTTTGTTTGAGGGTAAGAATAGCCATCCTCGCTATATTGTACCATCATTGTGCCATTTTAAAATGGACAAATATTGTAACATTAAAAATTTAGGAAAATAAAAAGAACTTTTTGTTAATCGGAGGTAAAGAAGGTCGTCAGTTGGAGTTACGTGCGCGTCCGCTTTCAAATTGGGATTTTTGGGGGGATGGAGTGAATTACGAGTTACGGCCCTTGAATCACGCTGTCTAGCTGACAGAAAAAAACACTCACCACATCTTCAGCTCAGTCAAACCGATTTATTTCATATTTTGGAAGTCCGATGTCGGTTCTGGGTATGCTGATTCAAAGACTTGAGCCATGCGCTCGAGATATCAAGCTCAACAATCCAAAAGAGAGAACATCCCGATCTACAAAGGCATTGAAACTCGGGAACAGAAAACGAACGCAATCGGCACAACAACAACATCAAGAACTTGCCTGTGCCGATTTTCCGAATATTCCACCCGCTATGACAGGCAGGACCAGGTAAATAATTCCATCACTCAAAAATTTATAGCAGGGGGTCGGTTTAAGCGCAAGCGAACACCCAAATTAATAAAAGAAAGGCTGTCACCCATTGTATAATTTGTACCCCCTCCCCTCCCCCGCCCATGCACACACAACTCGTCCTAACGTCGAGCTTAGCAGCTTACCACACGTAAGCACGTCATTCACACGTTTTCAGGGCAAGTCTGATGCTTGTAGGACATCACCCCCCCCCCCTATTATTCCCTCCCTCTCCATATTCCTTCCTGGACATATTCCTCTCTGGACATATCCCCCCCCCCTCCACCCCTTACTGTTTTCAGATATTAAAAAGATATATTTTATGTAATTTTGTTTCCTGAAAAAGTTCGCCAAAAATGACCAAAGTCGATTGGTCGAAAGCCCCGGCGGCCGTCAAGATTGATATGAAAACCTTATACGGTCTGGACCCACTGAACCAATCGATGCGAGACTTGGCATACATGTTCAATGACCAATGCGAAGGCACAAAGCTTTTTATCAACTGTTTATCAGGGTGAGAGATTTGTAGTTTGATAACAAGGATAATTATCAGTAATCAGTATACCGGTAACCCAGCTGACAAATCACAATAATATTAATAAATGTCAGTAAGTTTTTGCTTCTAGAATTATCTGAGAATGAAACTGGAAAACACCATGAGAAATAGAGAATTGCCCAAGAACAAGAAAATATCCCTTGCCCCTTAATGTAGGTCCATCTATAGTCCAATCTTGAATGTAGATCGACTGGGACTACATATGGGCCCGTCTAATGGCGAAGGGGGTGGCGGGGGATTTAGAATATCTGACCACCCACCTGACACCCGAAAGAACCTACAGTTGGCATGGATAATTCCCCTTTGAATCCTATAACTAGATATAGATTTTTTTTTGACCTGATCGTCCATGAAGTACACCCAACCCTCTTCCTAAAAGAAGTTAGCTGAACCATGCCTATAGTAATGACATGGATGTGGGGAGATCTTCTTGGTTGGTGACTTCACTGCAGGACAAAACCATGCTGATGATCATGCTATTTTACTAATCATATAAAAAGTTTACACTTTGATACATATAGGTAGGATAGATTCGCACCAGCGTCACTTCCGGTGCATCGATGCACGACTCCCGGCGTACATTTGTGATTCGTTATCTTCCGCTCCAGCCTATATCTACAGCATAGGGCAGATTTTTAGCTATTGATGGTGTAAATATTGTAAATATGCATCAAATATCTATTCCAAGAAATGTATTATGACCATTATGATTTAATACATTGATGATACCTTTTGCAACTGCAAGTCAAAAATAGTCCATTCATGTACCACTGATTAAAAATGAAGCCATAAGAATAGAGGACTAATGTGAACCACAAATTTATGCGGGAGTCGCGCATCAGTGTACCTGTTGGCGTGAATCCTTTGTCCAAGCAGGCCTACAGAGACTAATAATTATAGGTTTCAGTACTGGTATATGTACATGATGTATTAAGTTCATGAAAGGGGAGCAGGGACTTTTATATCTTTAGCCAAATGTAGAATGTGGATTTATGTTCCTAGATTGCCATATATATTTCCTGTATTCAAATTTTATGGAATTTAGTTACATATCAGTTCAGTTATATCATACCATTTCAGGCCTCAATTTAAGGAGTGCTGATGGTAACCTCTCAACATGTTACCATGAATTCTACACTGGTAACCTGTGGGAACCTATTGCATAATTATTAACCTAATCTGAAAATAGGTTACCACTATTTTTCATACGGCAACCTCCAGGCAAACTGAAAACAGGTTACCACCTTAAATTGAGGCCTGCCATATATTTCCTGTATTCAAATTTTATGGAATTTAGTTACATATCAGTTCAGTTATATATCATACCATTTATATCTGAAATTTAGTGCTTCAACATTGTTGATCAGCAATAGTCATGATAGTATGAAATGATTGCTATTTTGATTGAAAAGGCATTTAATTCAATCATTCTATTACTGGAAATTTCTTGCTTGAACAGTGTTGAGCAATATTATGAGATGATTGCTATTCTGACTGAAAAAGAGAGATTTTTCTTTATTTTAAAATCTGGTACTATTTCAAAGGAAAGGAATACATGTACTTATTACCAGTTTCCCAATTTATCTAAAATATTTCTGTTTACTTTCAGAATTGAATTGTACTTCTATGCTGACCAAATGGAGAATATGCATGGGCACTGCACTACTGAGATGTGTGATGCATCTAAAGAGGATGAGTTAACAAATATGTTAACATGGTATAAGGCATGATAAATAATATTCCCCAAAAAAACACAGTGTAAAACTCATATGGTAACATCGTCTGCATTCTCGCTCCACCAGAGATATGCTACCACTATGCCTCTGGTGGATAATGAAAGCCAGTGTAGTATGTGTTGGTCATCAGAGTTAGCTGTGTATTATAAACAGCCACATATGCTTGTCAGCAAGAGGCGCTAAAATTGAGACTAATGACGAGTGTGTCAGAACATTACTTTGAATTCGATCTATTTCAAATTTGTTGTTTATATATTGTGTAAACATAACCCATTTCAATCAGCAAATGTCTACATGTACATTTTGAAGAGACCTGATAGATTAATATGGATTTGGAGATTTTTATGTATGCAACAGAAGAAAATAGCAAACAATATATATATAGTGATATCATGCCCTTCTGGTGTGAGCCATCAAATTAGAAGAAAAGCAAACAACTGAACTTCTCGTATAATCTCCTAGCGTATATTAGGCAAGATAGACATCTGTCCCGAGAATGGAGAATCCAAATCAGGGGTTACCTCCCCTGTATGCCCATACAGTAGACCGGTTATGCCAGCATTCGTTTCGCTGCCTGTTCATTCTCCAGGTCAGGGGTGTTTATTGGGACACGATACATTCTGAAATGTGTAGAATGAGTCTATATCCAGACAGAATTTTGAATCAACGATGCTGGTCATGACCTGTCTTCTGTGTGGATATACAGGGGAGGCAACCAGTCTATATCCAAATACATAAGCATAATGTCACAAATATCACGAATGAATTCCTGTAATGACTGTCATGACCTGTCACCCAGGATAATGCAATCTGGTCAGAAGCATAATGTTGGAAATATTCTGACAGATGATCCACAGTCACTGAGAACAAGAAATAAAATAAGGCATGTCTGGACAATGTCACAAGCAAATTTGTAGTTCTGCCATGAACTGGCAATATGTAGATCTGATTACACCTTCACCAGAGTAGGGCCATTGGTATATAAGATCTGTGTTTGATGTAACCATCCTACCAAAAATATTTAGCAATTTTTGGGTAGCCTCATTTTTTTATTATTTGAAATATAAAGGATTCCAGTAGTGATCTGTTCAAAATTTTCAAAAATTAATGTTATGACTTTTTGAGTTATAAATAAGTAGATACCAATAAATCTACATATGCATAACCTATAACCAATTTCAAATCTTGTTTTATAAATGTTTTGTCAAATTCACATTTGATAATGATAAATTATAAAATAAAATAAAAATGCCTTCCAACCTACCTACTCACCAATATCCATGAAACCTGGTGACATTTTATCCTTCTTTCTATCCCATGATGCATTATGTATCCATGCCAACTGAATTACAGTTTCCACCTGTGTAGTCCAAAGATGGTGGATTTATACTTCTGATTCCCACAATGCAGTGCAGTGATGACATCAGGTTCAATGTCTATTATTGAACCTTAGTTACAACTATTATTATGGATGGCCTAAAGTTAATCTGCCATGGCAATTGTCCAGTAGGCCTACTTACTACATGTTTATATTTGCAGGAAAGTAATAATTTGTGAATATATTATTTGGATCTCACATAAAATTGAGTAGTAAACAGTCTCGACCAGGACTGAAATTCTGAACATTTCATGCCTTGAACCTAGAAAGAGATACTGTTGCCTTAAACATGATAACATAAATATCATTGTCTTGCAGGTTCAGTGCATTCTCAGGTTGAAGACACTTGTGAGCTTCATAGTGAGTAGAACTTGTACATGGACTGCAAAAATAAATGAAATTTAAATTTATCGTTCTCAAAACTGCTGAACTAAGAAGATTTATCTTGCTGTTCCCTCATATTTTTCTGTGCAAGAAGAAACAAGGAAACCTTTCCTGAAAATCCATCAGCAATCTCAGTCAGGGGAGAATAGCAAGAATCTATTTTCATGGTGGATTTCATCATTGAGACAAGTGTAATCTATCATCTAAATGTAGTTTAAATCTGTATTAGACCATCAGTTTGTCAAAAAAGTTATTCTTTAAGACTGATGATCATTTAATCTTTCAGAATATATGAGGTTGATGACCAGGAGATGAAAGCGTGACCATGCAGGCTGTATGGTGCTTGAGTAACACTAAAATAATCTTCTCACTCGTGTTTCTATGTAAAAAAAGAAGTAAATAAATCTGAATGCTAAATGTTACTTTTCTCTGTACATGTTTTGCAGCCATTGTAAGTCGACCTCAGTGAGTTCTCTTCATATTTGAGTCTGTACCGCCTACAATGCCCATGTAAGTAACAGCCTCTTCATTTCACTGCACTGCAACAGTCTAGTGGTTAGCGCATCCTCCTCACAAGTGGGAGGTCCTATGATCAATCTCTGGTCGAGTCATATCTAACACTTAAAAACTGGAACTTGTTGCTTCCTTCATTGATGCTCAGCATTAGGAGGATAGATCAATGTGACTGAGTGAAGTATCATCAGTAAAGACAGCACTATAACAAGAGACAAAATTGGCTTCAATATGCGCCAGCAAAACAAACACATTAATTTGGTAATGAAACAATTAGCTTTCCCAAAATAGAGCACTGGCTTGTTTAGGAATACAGCAACTGTTGAACTTTTGACCTCAGAATCAACAGGAGCTCGGAATATCCGAAAGACAGAATGCATATTCTAGAACCGGAGAGATCACATCTCAAAATGAATATGTTTGCTATGACGGTATACATGAAGTTTGGTCACATTCCACAGCCCTGAATTGAAATATACTGCTGATAAACATTCTCATTTTCCTGATCTTCAAGCCGAGTGATTACTTGACTGTTGACCTTTTGACCTGTCACAGCGCCCAGACAATGCAGATCATATCTACTGCTTCATCTGTTTGTTTCAGATTTGCCTATGACCTGTCACAGTACTCAGCCAATACAGATCATATCTACTGTTTCATCTCTTTGGAGAATGTTTCATCTGTTTCATCTGTTAGTTTCAGATTTCTTTTTGACCGATCACAGGTCCAAGATATTGCAGATCATATCTAATGTTACATCTCTTTGATTTCAGATTTCCCTAGGACCTGTCACAGTACCCAGACTATGCAGATATCTACTGTTTCATCTCTTTGGTTTCAGATTTCTCTGTGACTGGTTATAGAACCCAGACATTGCAGACCGTATGTACTGTTTCTTCTGTTGGTTTCAGATTTTTTTTTGACCTGTCACAGATCCAAGATATTGCAGATCATATCTAATGTTACATCTCTTTGATTTCAGATTTCTCTATGGACTGTCACAGAACCCAGACAAAGCAGATCATATCTACTGTTTCGTCTCTCTGGTTTCAGATTTCTCTTGTGACTGGTTATAGTACCCAGACATTGCAGACCGTATGTACTGTTTCTTCTGTTGGTTTCAGATTTCTTTTTGACCTGTCACAGATCCAAGGTATTGCAGATCATATCTAATGTTACATCTCTTTGATTTCAGATTTCTCTATGACCTGTCACAGTACTCGGCCAATGCAGATCATATCTACTGTTTCATCTCTTTGGAGAATGTTTCATCTGTTAGTTTCAGATTTCTTTTTGACCGGTCACAGATCCAAGATATTGCAGATCATATCTAATGTTACATCTCTTTGATTTCAGATTTCCCTAGGACCTGTCACAGTACCCAGACTATGCAGATGATATCTACTGTTTCATCTTTTTGGTTTCAGATTTCTCTGTGACTGGTTATATAGTACCCAGACATTGCAGTACTCGGCCAATGCAGATCATATCTACTGTTTCATCTCTTTGGAGAATGTTTCATCTGTTAGTTTCAGATTTCTTTTTGACCGGTCACAGATCCAAGATATTGCAGATCATATCTAATGTTACATCTCTTTGATTTCAGATTTCCCTAGGACCTGTCACAGTACCCAGACTATGCAGATTATATCTACTGTTACATCTCTTTGATTTCAGATTTCTCTATGGACTGTCACAGAACCCAGACAAAGCAGATCATATCTACTGTTTCGTCTCTCTGGTTTCAGATTTCTCTTGTGACTGGTTATAGTACCCAGACATTGCAGACCGTATGTACTGTTTCTTCTGTTGGTTTCAGATTTCTTTTTGACCTGTCACAGATCCAAGGTATTGCAGATCATATCTAATGTTACATCTCTTTGATTTCAGATTTCTCTATGACCTGTCACAGTACTCGGCCAATGCTTCATCTCTTTGGAGAATGTTTCATCTGTTAGTTTCAGATTTCTTTTTGACCGGTCACAGATCCAAGATATTGCAGATCATATCTAATGTTACATCTCTTTGATTTCAGATTTCCCTAGGACCTGTCACAGTACCCAGACTATGCAGATGATATCTACTGTTTCATCTCTTTGGTTTCAGATTTCTCTATGACCTGTCACAGTACTCAGCCAATACAGATCATATCTACTGTTTCATCTCTTTGGAGAATGTTTCATCTGTTTCATCTGTTAGTTTCAGATTTCTTTTTGACCTGTCACATATCCAAGATATTGCAGATCATATCTAATGTTACATCTATTTGATTTCAGATTTCCCTAGGACCCGTCACAGTACCCAGCAGACAAAGCAGATCATATCTACTGTTTGGTCTCTCTGGTTTCAGATTTCTCTTGTGACTGGTTATAGTACCCAGACATTGCCGACCGTATGTACTGTTTCTTCTGTTGGTTTCAGATTTCTTTTTGACCTGTCACAGATCCAAGATATTGCAGATCATATCTAATGTTACATCTCTTTGATTTCAGATTTCTCTATGGACTGTCACAGAACCCAGACAAAGCAGATCATATCTACTGTTTCGTCTCTCTGGTTTCAGATTTCTCTGTGACTGGTTATAGTACCCAGACATTGCAGACCGTATGTACTGTTTCTTCTGTTGGTTTCAGATTTCTTTTTGCACTGTCACAGATCCAAGATATTGCAGATCATATCTAATGTTACATCTCTTTGATTTCAGATTTCTCTATGACCTGTCACAGTACTCAGCTAATGCAGATCATATCTACTGTTTCATCTCTTTGGAGATTGTTTCATCTGTTAGTTTCAGATTTCTTTTTGACCTGTCACAGATCCAAGATATTGCAGATCATATCTAATGTTACATCTCTTTGATTTCAGATTTCCCTAGGACCTGTCACAGTACCCAGACTATGCAGATGTTATCTACTGTTTCATCTCTTTGGTTTCAGATTTCTCTGTGACTGGTTATATAGTACCCAGACATTGCAGTACTCGGCCAATGCAGATCATATCTACTGTTTTATCTCTTTGGAGAATGTTTCATCTGTTAGTTTCAGATTTCTTTTTGACCGGTCACAGATCCAAGATATTGCAGATCATATCTAATGTTACATCTCTTTGATTTCAGATTTCCCTAGGACCTGTCACAGTACCCAGACTATGCAGATTATATCTACTGTTACATCTCTTTTATTTCAGATTTCTCTATGGACTGTCACAGAACCCAGACAAAGCAGATCATATCTACTGTTTCGTCTCTCTGGTTTCAGATTTCTCTTTGACCTGTCACATATCCCAAACAGTCACAGATCCCATTGTATCTACTTTTTC
>JAVTVY010047802.1:0-23547 GCA_036873755.1 Hanleya hanleyi
GAGACGAACGCCACTGGTAATGCGATGACGAAGAGCCTGCCTATACCCACGGTCCAGGAGGGCCTGGATATCCAGCCGGACCCCTCCGTTACGGTTTCGAGTCATACGCCTGACAACATCGAACATTTTCTTGACGAGCCCATAAATGTTCCTAGCGATCTCTTACAGGACGCCCAGCCAGTGAGTGACATTTATCGGCGCCACTGGTCCATGATACGGCACTGTTTCTACCGTCATCGCCCTATTCAAGATTCTACCGTCATCGCCCTATTCAAGACATCTACAATTTCCGACTGACCGACCTCGCCCGTCTACGCAGCTACATGGAAGCCGTCTTCAATGACCAAGCTTCGTCCTTCAAATTAAATCTGGCGTTTGGTTATGTGCTGCGGCATAAGGAGACAGACCAAGTCCGATACTTTTACCCGAGCAGTAACATCCGGGTATTTGACCAACCGTTTACCATCATTAACCGAGTGTCGCTACAGACGATGCTGGAGAAACTGGACACCGTGGATCCTTGAAATGGGCCCAACAACAACGCCCCAACACCAAGTGGACAGTGGAGAGGGTCACCAATGTTACGTTCTTCGTGACCAAACTACGGAATATTCCCATCGGGTGAATGTATTCACCCATGCACTGATAGATACTCAGAATGCACAAACATGTATCTGAGAATATGTTGCCTCAACGGTTTCCTGGGCTGCCCGACGATGATTAGAATAAACGGTTCAAAGCGAACATGGCCGAAGATGGAACTTTCTGGAATGGAGACTTCTGATTGGACAAGAATACATCTAACGGACAGGAACGAATATGACAGATGCAAATGGTGGCCTCTAATTGGACAAGAGTGTTCTTGAATTGTAACACCAAGTGGATAATGGAGATATTGACCAATGTTACGTTCTTCGTGGTTAAACTGACCACCACCCCCATCGGATGAAAGTATTCACCCATGCACTGATAGATACTCAGAATGCGCAAACAACTATCTGAGGATATGTTGCCTCAACGGTATCCTGGCCTGCCCGACGATGATTAGAATAAACGGTTCAGATGGCACTTTCTGAAATGGAGACTTCTGATTGGACAAGAATACATCTAACGGACAGGAACGAATATGAAACATGCAAATGGTGGCCTCTGATTGGATAAGAATCTTCTTGAATTGTAAATATACCCAACGCGGCTCCCCCAGCGTGGGTATGATGTAACATTGGGGAGAATAAACTATATGAAAAAAACTTCTTGTTGTTGTTGTTCTCTCATGTGTCATCCTTGTTGTTGTTGCTGTTGTTGTTCTCTCTCCGGTCTATATCATGGCGTTATGTTAGAGTGTTAAGGTGTAACGACGAGCGTTGACGGGCATCACTGCATTTCGAAGAATTAGTGACAATTCCATGGAATATCAGAGCTTCTGATCTATTTCACCAGGGCGTTGAAGCATTAAGAATGGTGTTGGTGGGCGTTGCTACAAGATGACACCTCACACGGTCCATTTGGACCACGGATGGTCCATCTCTACACCAAATACCTCCTTTCACTGCCCCAAAATGCTCACTTTCGCTACTACTCCTACTGATGGCGTCACCAATGACGTCACAGATGACGCGAACATGCCTCAAATCGAGGTCTGCACGCCGAAAACTACAAGATGACACCCCACACGACGCATTCGGACCAAGGATGGTCCATCTCTACCCCAAATACCTTCCTTCACTGCCCCAAAATGCTCACTTTCGCTACTACTCGTACTGATGACGTCACCAATGACGTCACAGATGCTGTGAACAGCCCCCAAATCGGGGTATACACCCTGAGAGCTACAAAATGACACCTCCCAGGACGCATTCGGACCAAGGATGGCCCATCTCTACACCAAATACCTTCCTTTCACTGCCCCAAAATACCCACTTTACTTACTGCTCGTACTGATGACGTCACCGATGACGTCACAGGTGACGTGAACAGACCTCAAATCGGGGTCTACACCCCGAGAGCTACAAGATGACACCTTCCAGGACGCATTCGAACCGTGAATAGTTCATGTCGACCCCAAATACCTTCATGTACTGCCCCAAAATGGTCACTTTACTTACTACAGCCAACTGCGCATGCGCAGATTAACGCGACTTGCACTTAAAAACACACCATTCTGACTCTAACCCACACAAGCTTCACTTGGACACCTTCCACGACCCATTGGGACCCATAGCGGTCCATCTCTACCCCAAACACACACCCACATACCCCCCAAAATGCCTGATTTCTCTACTACGGCCAGACTGCGCATGCGCAGATTGACGCGACTTGCATTTAAAAACACGCCATTCTGACTCTACCCACACAAGCTTCACATTGATACCTCACACGACCCATTCGAATCGTGAATAGCCCATCTCTAACCCAAACACACACCCACATACCCCCAAAATGCCTACTTTCTATACTACGGGCCAGGCTGCGCATGCGCAGACTATTGAACACGGACGAACCATTAGTGTAGTCAAGTGTTCCTCCACGAGAGCTTCAAAATAAGACCTCACTCGACCCCATTGGACCATTAGGGACTCACCTAGACTCCAACATGTCCACCCGGTATGGGCCTATGCACTCAAGTTCAAGTTCAAGTTCAAGTATTTATTGCACAAACACCATAAGAGGCAGAGTACAAATTAAATCGAACAATTAACCAGAGTAACAATAGTATGTACATTTGACACCCTGAGTGGGTGAAGATAAGCAGTCAAACATTCACCCAGACTGCGTGGATATATTGTAGATGGAATAGTATTAATGCGAAATATTATGATGCAAATATAGCAAGAACGTGTGCAAATAATATGATAATTCACCAAGACGGCCCTGTATGTAGTACAATGCATAAATTAGCGTTGATTATACCATTCATAAAGAGTAGGTACAACTACCTTGGATAAGGCAGCACAAGACATAATCATGGCAAACTTGTTAGTATCATTCATAGTGTTGAAATCATTAAAGCGAGCAGATATTTTTTGAAATAGAGAGATCCTATCTGAATGAAATCTGTTACATGATAAAACAAAATGTTTCTCATCTTCTACTACCATACACACCTCACACAAACGTTGATGAATTGGGGTCTTAGGCTTGGTGTGCCTACCCACTTCTATTTTTAACTTGTGGTTACTTAACCGCAATTTTGAGAAAAATTGCTGGTGGTTTGGTTTATTATATAACAGATATGGTTCGACTTCAATCGTAGTCTTAAACAGTCTGTATGTTCTCATCTTATTTTGTTCACCAGGAATTTTATCATCTTGAAGTGAATCATGAAAACATGCTTTGAAATGTGCCTGTAGCAGAAGATGAAAATTACTCCCCACTGCTTCATCTATATCTATATTAAGATTAGTGTGTAAAAAAGACTGTATCTTATACAACCAGCCAACATGCTTCATGCAGAGAACCTTTTGTTCCTGAAGAGCATGGTATATTAATTTATCAGAAGATTCTAGTGCATAATGGTAAAGATTGACAGACCTCTTGACTATATCATGAATCAATGGATAAATGCCTAACTCAGCTCTATAACCCCCCAATTGTTGGTGGATCTGTGAACTTGTAAAAGCCGTTTATTAAATTTTAGTTGAACTTTCTCTAGGGGAGAATTGTCAGGGTGTTTACATGATACAAGGTCTGCTCCCCACACCTCTGAGCCATAAAGCAGGACAGGTTTAACTAGGGACTGGAATAGATGACATCCAGTATCAATGGGAATATTTTTCCCATTTAGATTACTAAGTAATGAATATGAAGCACGCATGCCTTTACGACTTAATTGCTCTGTATTTTGCCTGAAATGGCCTGTACGTGAAAAAATTATCCCTAAATATTGGTATTGATCGACTTGACCAATTTCAGAGTCGCCCAAGCGCCATATTATAGGTCGTTTGAATTGAGGACCTTTTTTAAACACAATAACTTTGGATTTGTCGAGGTTGACAACAATATGATTACTTTTACAATAAATGTTTAGATTGTCAAGAGCATTTTGTAGCCCATTTGGAGACTCAGACAACAAAAGCAGATCGTCTGCAAACAGTAGATGAGACAATGGATGACCATTTAGGTCAATAGGACAGCAGTGGTCATTGAAGCTTGACTTGATGTCATCAATAAAAATATTAAACAGTGTAGGAGAGAGGGAACAGCCCTGTTTAACTCCTTGGTAACTGTGGAAGCTTGAGGAAATCTCATCGTTAATTTTGATGTTATACAAGACATCACTATATAAGGACTTAATCAGATTAAATATCTTACCATTTATGCCAGTGTCTAATAACTTTTTGAACAAAGATTGCCTATCAATAGAGTCAAATGCTTTACGAAAATCTACAAAGCATGCATACAAAGGCTTTTTATTGGAATTATACTTTTCAATGATAGTTCGGAGTGTAAATAAATGGTCCGACGTACGATGGCCTTGTCTGAAGCCAGCTTGATTGCAGCTCAACAAGTTGGAATCTTCCATGAAATTAGTAAGACGTTTGTTAATGATTTTAGCAAAAAGCTTCCCAAGAGCATTACCTAGGGCTATGCCCCTATAGTTGTTGGGAACAGAACGGTCACCCTTTTTATGTATTGGGATAAGGGTCGAGTTACGCCACAACTCCGGTAAATAACCCTGGTCTAGGATAATATTAAACAACCGAGATACATGGTCAATAGTAACAGGTATGACACACTTTAGGAGTTCGTTACTAATGTTGTCCTCTCCTGGACTCTTATTAACCCTTATGTTAGCAACTGCTGTTAAAATTTCTTCAGCAGTTATTGGTGTGTTAAGCATAGAACTATTATCATCTGTGGTGTCTTCAGGGATAGTCCCTGAAGACTGAATGTCAGATTTTCCTAATAAAGAAACAAAGTGGTCGGCCATTGCATACTTGTCTACAGGAACAGACTGGGAAACTGAGTTTTTAGTAGTCCCTAGGTATTTTAACAATTTCCAGTAGTATTGGGCATTGGACTGTTTGGCATCGCGAAGTTCGCTTATTAAATTATCATAATATTCATGCCGTTTACGTGCAACCAGTCTTTTATAATTACGTTTAACTTTGTGATAATGGATACGAGCCTCGTCAGATGGATTGTTATTGTATTGATGATAACTGGATTTGGCACACTTTTTAGCTACCTTGCAATCCCGGTCATACCATTTATTCTTCCGTGTGGCTTTATTAGACCGAACCTGAACTGTAGCTTTACAATTGAGGTGATGGAGAATATGGGTAAAATCAGTGACACCCTGCTGCACTCCCTCCGGGTCGCTAGAGTAAGGTTGCATGATAAAGCTGTTGAGTAGATGCCTAATACCATCTGACTGGATCTCCTGCAGAACAGTGTCATGGCTGTGCGAGTTCCATTTCCTCTTAAATTTAATCTTCTTATATGTAATATTATTTACAGAGGCATTAGGAATTACATCTGTGCAGAATTTTACTTTTAGGTAGCAAAACACTTGTCAGTGATCCGAGTATAAAGTAAGTGGAGATACATGTAGGTATTTGACATTTGTGTAAAATGGTTCTGACACAGCGATATAGTCAACAGTACTCCGCCCATTGTATGTGTGACACGTAAATTTTCCAAAGGCATCACCTGGGGCTCTGCCATTAAGAATTAATAACTTGTGACTAGATAGGGTTTCAATCAAGTTTCGCCCAAATGTATTAACAGATTTGTCGAGGTTTTTGCGGGGTAGCTGTATACAATTGAATGACCCATCGGGTAATATAGGTATATGGATAGCTCCATTAGTGGATATAAACTCTGGTTTTTCACCTGTTCTGGCATTAAAATCACCACCTAACATAATATGCCCCTTATTACTGTACTGACAGATGAGGGCATCCAACTCTTCAAAGGGATCTAACCCTGCATTATGTTTCCAGTAAGCAGAGTTATCAGGCCTGAAGTATACAATACCAATAAAGAGGTCCTTTTCAAGATTAAGTGAAGATTTAGATATTTTGACCCATACCATGAGATCAGAATTAAAAACCACAGTAACTTCAAGGACCGATCTGTACAACAATGCTATACCACCACGTGGTCTACGGCCATTTATAGCCTGGTCCTTATTAAAATTTTTAAAACAATAACCAGGAATGTCAACATTAAAATCTGAAGACTGCCAAGTTTCAGTTAAACCAACGCAACTAAATTTACAAATCGACCTAATGAAATCTGGGTCATCAAGCTTATTATCATCCAAACCTTGCACATTCCAAAAAGAACAGCTGAAACGTTCCATCAGGAAAATTTCAATCAAAAATACAGTTGCAGATTAGCATGCAAACAATTATATCATAGCAGATGCCAATAATTCAATCGTATCCAAAATTACCCACTGAAAGGTATTAATAGTACATGACTAGCAGGGTGAGAATTCAAAATCAATTCCAATACAACCTACTATAACCGACTGTCACGATTAAAGGACAATACTGACCACAACTGATACTATTAATTTTCAATAATATACACGATATCATGCATGATGGTTGAACATCGGACTGGCTTGACACGACTGAGATATTTCATGAAATAGCCACGCCGGAACATTTAAATGTATCAATTTGATCGTGTGGAATCATTATTTCTAAGAAGTAGACCGTTCACTACTGTTATATCAATGACAGTTTTACCAGTTAGAAAGTCTGAGTAAAATAATCATGCAAGAGAGCAACTACACAGACAATTAACTGATATGGAGAGTCTTTTGCTCACAATAAGCATTCGGCACAAGCATGTGATTTTCAGTCTAGTACATGTATTGTATTGTGATTGAAAAAGAGTCACAATAAAAAGAATACTGCCCACAGTCAATAGTAATTATCAATATGATATTCTGTGTGGGGGTTAAACCTCCAACTGAATTTACTTGACTGAGATATGCTCAAAAAGTGTAACTTTTAGATAACATGAACCTCATGTGGAAACCGTAGCTCACAGAGGTTGTCACAAGAAGAGTTTGGCACAACCCATTTGATATCGGGTATGGATAATGCACAGTATGTAGTATGACAGCTAACACATAGAAGACAAGAGCTGAATCAGTTCCTGTACAACAGACTTTCTGGTAGACTGCTCAGGCGGCACTGACTGGGGTTTCACAAAGACATTTGATGCATGAGTTGGGGGAACACCCAAGGACTTAATCTCAGATGGATTAACTGGGCCAGGAGCACAAGCTGGTGCACTATAATAGGCATTCTGTATTGAAGGCCATTCTACGGCATATGCCGGATGTGAGGCGGGGGGGCTGTAATGCTGCTCGTGGACAGGCGCCTGAAGAACCATGGGGCTGCTGGAGAACACAGGTTGCTGTTTAGTGTGACTGTAAACAGATGGATGTTGGCTGTTCCAGTAATGTGGGTTGGAAAGTGACCTGTTTGGTCTGCGGTCAGTATCCCTGGAATCATTAGTATATCTGGGTAGACGTTGAGATGAATAGTCAGGGTAAAGGGCCCGCATGATGAATCTTGCAAACACACCAGCACCTTTCTTGTTCACATGAATGAGATCACGGTAAAGGTACCTGCATGGTTCACCATCACTATTACAGAATGCTAAGTTGGAGTCAATTACTGACACATGCTCAGAGTTACATACACGCTCTATCACAGCATTGGCTTTCAGGACATAGTCGTACAATCGACCTCTCTCTTTTGGAAGGATAACCATTGAAAGGTGTAACTTGGCATTTGGAAAAGTTTCTCTGGCAGCAGTGATTAAGTTGTGCACAGCCCCTGAGTTCAGAGTATATGGAGAGCGCTTACAGTCATTGACTCCTACGTGAAGCGTGACACTGGATATATGGTTATCTGTTTGAGTGGATTGTAAAGACTTTGTTAAACTATCCAGTGTTGCACCGGAAAAACATGATACGCAACATTTTTCAGAGTCTTTTGACAGTCGCTTACCATCCAATAGTTGGACCAATGAATCCCCAATTATGAGATGCTTGGTATCCCTTGGGAACTGGATGCTGGTTGGGGAGATAACTGGAATGCGGTTGTGAGTCTCACGAGTAGATGATGGCGACGATGAACTGTGAAAGACCGGTTCCTTGTGTACTGGCACGGTCACTGTCTCCCCATGTGGCCCTAGATTAGAAGAGGACTTCTCTGTCTGAGAATCTAACTGATCTGGCAGAACAGAAAACCTACTACCACTAGAGGAAGGGTCAGCTGAAGTATGTGCAGAGGTGTTGGAGACTGAATTAGAGGTACGAAGCTCAGAATATGTTTCACTCCTGGAGCCATGCAGTATAGGCCTATGGGCCTACCCAGGCCTCGGTGACTTTTTTCAAAAATTTCACCGATTCGCTCCGGGACACTTCCTATCGTGTTCTAAATGACGAGACGTGAAAAACAAATCCAAACAACCCTACCACAAATGTATAGAAGTAGGTTTCCCAGGGGGACAAACATTGATCCTATACCCCCAGTATGGGACTATATGGGTCTATATGGGTCTCGGTGACTTTTTCAAAAATTTCACCGATTCGCTCCGGGACACTTCCTATCGTTTGTTTTGACGAGACTAAGAAAACGAGACCCCACAACCTATACCGCAAATGTCGAGAAGTAGGTTTCCCAGGATGGTCCTATACCCCCCATACACCATATAGGCATTTTCACGTAATTTAAAATAAAGTCCGTGTTCCGTATTTTTTCAGCAAAAATTTTACATCCATCCACCCATGCTTGAAATATACTTCACTTTGATACCTCATACAACTCCATCGGCCCATTAGGGGCTCCCCTAGCTCCAAAACGTCTAGCAGGACCCATACAAGGTCCAGTTTTCGATACTAGGTGACCACATCCCGCCGAAATGGCCAGTTTTCGACACCGGATGTGCCGCCATCTTGAACATACGTGCCGCCATCTTGGATATGGCCCATAATGCACCGGGTCAAAATACTCGCTTCTGATTGGCTGAGAGCTCTGTGACGGATTTGAAATACTCGCTTCTGATTGGACGAGAGCTCCGCGTTGCGTCTGCGCATGCGCAGAATGATATTCCTACCGCACACCCAGCCCATCAGATGCCCCTTCACGAATGCTTCACTTTGATACCTCACTCGACCCCATTGGACCATTAGGGGCTACCCTAGATACCAAAACGGCTATTTTCATACCCCTGGGCCACCGCGCATGCGCAGAATGCCGATATTTCAACCCCACACCCAGCCCATTAGATGCCCCTTCACGAATGCTTCACTTTGATACCTCACTCGACCCCATTGGACCATTAGTGGCTCCCCTAGCTCCAAAACGTCTATTCCCATACCCTTGGGCCACCGCGCATGCGCAGAATGCCGATATTTCAACCCCACGCCCAGTCCATCAGATGCCCCTTCACGAATGCTTCACTTTGATACCTCACTCGATCCCATTGGACCATTAGTGGCTCCCCTAGCTCCAAAACGTCTATTTCCATACCCTTGGGCCACCGCGCATGCGCAGAATGCCGATATTTCAACCCCACGCCCAGTCCATCAGATGCCCCTTCACGAATGCTTCACTTTGATACCTCACTCGACCCCATTGGACCATGAGAAACCCCGCTAGACTCCAACATGTCCACCCCGTATGGCCCTATACACCCATAGCCATGCAGTATAGGCCTATGGGCCTACCCAGGCCTTCGGTGACTTTTTTCAAAAATTTCACCGTTTCGCTCCGGGACACTTCCTATCGTGTTCTAAATGACGAGACGTGAAAAACAAATCCAAACAACCCTACCGCAAATGTATAGAAGTAGGTTTCCCAGGGGACACAAACATTGATCCTATATCCCAGTATGGGACTATATGGGGCTATATCGTACTTTTTCAAAAATTTCACCGATTCGCTCCGGGACACTTCCTATCATGTTCTAAATGACGAGACTAAGAAAACGAGACCCCACAACCTATACCGCAAATGTCTAGAAGTAGGTTTCCCAGGATGGTCCTATACCCCCATACCCCATATAGGCATTTTCACGTAATTTACAATAAAGTCCGTGTTCCGTATTTTTTCAGGAAAAATTTTACATACACCCACCCTGGAACTAGGGGGAGATAACTCTATTTATAGGCAAGCCCCGTTAAGCCCGGCGACCTATATACCCCCATACCCCATATAGGCATTTTCACGCAATTTACAATAAAGTCCGTGTTCCGTATTTTTTCAGGAAAAATTTTACATACACCCACCCTGGAACTAGGGGGAGATAACTCTATTGATAGGCAAGCCCCGTTAAGCCCGGCGACCTATATACTCCCCATACCCCATATAGGCATTTTCCCGGATTTTTCGATAAAGTCCGTGTTCCGTTTTTTTTCAGGAAAAATTTTACATGCACCCACCCAGCCCATCAGCTGCCCCCTCACCTAGGCTTCACTTTGATACCTCACTCAACTCCATCGGCCCATTAGGGACTCCAATAGCTCTCAAAACGTCTATTTCCATACCCTTGGGCCACCGCGCATGCGCAGGATGACCCTATTTCAACCCCACACCCAGCCCATTAGATGCCCCTTCACATAAGCTTCACTTTGATACCTCACTCGACCCCATCGGACCATGTAGCGTATTTCCAGTCTAGGGACTACTTTTTCTCCGCGGAGGCAGACCGCATCACCGCCAGGACCGCATCACCGCGGAGGAATACATCCCCTTTTCCACAACATTCAAGATGGCCGCTCACACCGCCTCAAAAATTCAAGATGGCGGCCAAACTCTGGCAGATCGAGTTGCCCCCCATGCGTCATAATGTACAGATGGCGCCACCATGGGAAGTTGTGACGTCATTTTTACATCCGTGGGAAAGGGGGCTCCATTTACGCTTTGACCACTACTGGCCTCTTATTCTGTTCAAATCACTTTTCGTCCATGGTCCGTGGTCCGTCAGTCCGTCAGTCAGTCAGTCAGTCCGTCCGTAAACAATTCTTGTTATCGCGATTTCTCAGGAACTACTGCATGGATCTTTCTCAAATTTGGTACACAGGTTCTCCTTGGGGCCTAGTTGTGCAAGATACCTTTTCTGGTCCGATTCGAAAATCCAAGATGGCCGCCTTGTGGCCATATTGGATTTCCCCATGAAAACTTGTTATCGCGATTTCTTAAGAACTACTGCATGGATCTTTCTCAAATTTGGTACACAGGTTCCCCTTGGGGTCTAGTTGTGCAAGATACCTTTTCTGGTCCGATTCAAAAATCCAATATGGCCACAAGGCGGCCATCTTGGATTTCCCCATGAAACCTTGTTATCTCGATTTCTCGGTAAATACTTCATGGATCTTTCTCAAATTCGGTACACAGGTTCCCCTTGGGGTCTAGTTGTGCAAGATACCTTTTCTGGTCCGATTCGAAAATCCAATATGGCCACAAGGCGGCCATCTTAAATTTTCCCATGAAACCTTGTTATCGCGATTTCTCAGGAACTACTGCATGGATCTTTCTCAAATTTGGTACACAGGTTCCCCTTGGGGTCTAGATGTGCAAGATACCTATTCTGGTCCGATTTGAAAATGGAATATGGCCACAAGGCGGCCATCTTGGATTTCCGCATGAAACCTTGTTATCACGATTTCTCAGGAACTACTGCATGGATCTTTCTCAAATTTGGAACACAGGTTCCCCTTAGGGTCTAGTTGTGCAAGATACCTTTTGCGGTCCGAATCGAAAATCCAATAGGCCATCAGGTGGCCATCTTAGATTTCCCCATAAAACTTTATCATGATTTCTCAGGAAGTGCAAGATAACCTTTTTGACCCGATTCGAAAATCCAATATGGCCACCAGGCCGCCATCTTGGACTTCCCCATGAAACTTTGTGATCATCAAGTTTTCAGAAGTTCCTACAGAGGAGGCTGTTACAAGGGTGGGTGGGGGGTGGAGCGGGGTGCAATCTCGGTAAAATTGCAACAGGCATCCTGACGTCCAGAACAGTGTTCTTAACGTCCCAACAGGAAAAAATCCTGAATTCCCAGACGTTTATTATTTCTGTGCCACATTTTCAGTAAATCAGTGTCCTCTTTCGGTTGATTTTTTTGTCATGAAATAGCATAAATATATCAATCTATATATTTCTGCAACGAGTATTTCTTGAGGAAATATATTATTATTATATATTATTATTATTATTATTATTATTATTATTATAATAATATTATTATTATTAATAATATATTATTAAAATCGGATAATTAGTGAGTACACTATCAGCTATTGACGGCCAACGAGCTATACTTCCGATGACTGCCGAAGATTTTGCGGAGGTAAAATAATCTCGTTTTCCGTCGAAATAACGACAGTCGCTGTTCAGTCTTTCATTGTGAACAGGTCAGATTGATAAATTGTTCAGTTATTGTATATTATTCCTTCTAAAACTACTTAATTCTTTTTTTTAAATGCATGAACAATGATATTTACAACAATTCAGCATAAAATTGCGACTTTCATCTGCTGTATGAGAATTTCTCTCATGGATTAGAGGTACCTACCTGAAAACTCATGTTAATAACTGCTCCCGCACGTGCAGGGAAAGCTAGGTCACGTAACCCACGAAACTTCTCCGAGCAAAGGGTCTTGGACCCCTCATTAGCCATGCCAGTTTTTGTTTCTCTCAAGAAATTACTTTCATATGGAATTAAAATAAACTGTGAAAAGCGTGCGAGAACTAATCCCAAGCCCGCAGTGAAGCTTGCCCCACTCTTCCCTACAGATTGGAAGAGACTGTCACTGGTTTGGAATATTAATATGTTGTTATTTTCTGGTCGTCGCCAATTTGTTTAAAATTGGACATGAGATCGAAAATATATCATTAGCAATATAAACTCAGCAAGAGTTACCAAAGTGAACACAATGCGATTATAATTAACAGATCGTAAACTAATAGACGTTTTAACTGAGCAGACAGCTGTGCCCATCTTAATATTGGCAGGATTTCAACTTGGAGCGTGAGGGATTTCTAATAGTTCATCCAACGACAGCTTTGATTGGCTGACTTGAGAGTACTGTATTATTATCTTGGGATAGACGTTTTATGCCAAAACGGCAGCCATTTAACAAAGTAAGTTTGCAGATCTGTTCTCCCGTATTGTTTATTCATAATTGACATAAAATAAATAGTCCCAAACGTTTTAGCGGACAACACTGAACTACATAACGGATAATTTCAATGATAACACTGATGAAACACGGAAGTACGGTACCGTAGTTTGGAATATTGATTTTTTGTGGAGGGCAGGCGCTTGTGTCGCAATGTTCAACTGTTCATGTGTTCATGCCCGACCCGCAGATGCGGCGACCTGTGCTTTTTAGGCCTCACAGAAATGAAACTTGCAACGTGATTAGAACTTAACAGGGCAAGCAGAATGTAAATTTTTATGAAAATTCGTGTAATATTTACAAAAAATTCTCTGTACCGAACATTATTTATGGCAAGGTCACGGTTTGCTTGCGATGTCAGTGTCCTGTTGTGACGGCACAACAACAACAACAACAACAACAACAACTGTTTGTCCCAGATAATATATTCCGAGACATTTTCGGCGATATTTCGGAGACAATTTATCGTACAGCATTGAAACTTCACACAGTATATGAGCTAAAAAATACTAATTTTCCCCCCATATTTTATTAAAATCTGTTGGGAGTTGACGAAATTCACCAATACCTACCATGTTATTTGGGGCTACGATGACGTTGATCTGCCGATGTAAAAACATGCAGACTTAACCTACAAATCTCCTATCTAATTCTTGTTTTCGCGATTTGTTGAGGATTTTATTTATACTTTGGAATAAAATTGGTACTTTTTATATGCCCGTCAATTATGACGGGACGTATTATGGTATGGCGTCTTCCATCCGTAAACTTTTTCTCGTCAACGCAACTCGTCCTAGAGTTTTCAGTGGACCTACTTTGTGTCTTTGCCATTGCAGAAGTAAATTGCAGTGCAGCGAAGAAGTATCGATGTCACATGTGTTGAAGTTATACGTCCGGCATTACCCCGGTCTCTCCTACTAAAACAGTTCTTTCAAAGACATTCGTCTGTGAACTTTCATTAACATGAAATGTTTCATTCTCAAAGAGCATTGTTTCACAAAACATTCACATCGCAATGTTAAGGAAGTAGGCCCTACGGACCAGTTTAACTTTTAACTAACATAAAATATAAACAGTATAACTGCTTGCGCATATCAATCCTACATCAAAATTGTCCCAGAGTCTTTAATTCCTCATTTGGTGTCCCGTCATGTACGTAAAATCAGCCACATGGTGCACAATACCATTTCGAACTCCATGATGACCATGATTATTTGGGCATATACCATGTCAAGAACATCAATGACCGAAACCACTACCGGTATGTCAAATACGGGACTGATGAGCATTTGCCTGACTTCCCATACATCTTTCTCATTATATAGTTTCCCGAATATTTTTTCGGAAAACAAAACAAAGAAACAACTTCACCATTTTCAGTAAATTACTTTCCTCCCCTATTTAAAGACAATACCATTTCTTCCCGCCCTTCTTCCCAAAATAATCCCCTGTTTATCAAGTCATTTCATTGAAAAATAAAGACTAAAGCCAAACATGTTTCACCCCATTGTATAATTTACCTTCCTCTTTTCGATATTTTTTGCTCAAATTCTAAATTCTGCAAACAAAATTACAAATCAGTGGATTGTTCTTAGTAACAATGGACAAAAAGTTCCTCTTGTTATTAGCTTACAATTATCGGACAATGGTGGGCGCCAAGATCCTTCAGGATCTCTCGTTTACAGATTTAATCCGATTTACAGAAAAATACACCTCACTTGACACTATTTGTCCCACAAAACCTTGCAAATGTTTCATCGAAGGGATATATATCGTCGTCCATTAAGGAATATCCGCGTCCATAATCCAAAAATCCATTCCATATTCCATATAACAGCATTAGCACCAAATTCAAAAAGACAATCATAGTATACATAAACATAGACTAGTTTCCTGCAAGAGAGAAGTGATCAACAGTTTTCAATGATGCCGGCAAGACATCATGATATCAAACCCGTATCGCTGATCAGTATTCTTAACCCATAATATTCGTTGTAAAGTCGTCATCTAGAGAATGATGTATGTCAGTCACGCTTTGATTGCGACAGTTCATATGAGCACCATGAGGATCTTGAAGCACATGGGTTCATACATGGGTTCCGCTTAACCCTAGCCCCGGGTTAAGCGAAATTAGACACAAGTTACGAAACGTAACGCGATAGATCTTGCACTCACATATTAGGCAACTTTAACCACTGTGCGTCCACTGCTGTTTCGTATACTTTCACCACATTTAAACCACACTAAATCCAATCCCACGGTCATGACACTTTATTAATCTACACAACGAGCTTCGATAGGACACCATGTGGGCTACATTTAGACCAAATGTGGCCTCAAATATCGCAAAAAACTATCACAACAGGCGTCATTCCATGACACTTACATCACACCAAATCCAACAATATGTGTTGTCTATTTACTACAGATGACGTCACAGTCATGTGAACTCTAGCACATTTGGTCCACACAACATGCACCTACCAATCAATTCAGTTATGATGAATCTATAACCGAGTGTTCCATTCATTTGTTCTTGAGGCGGATGAAGATGTGTGTTTGGGTGTCTTGGCTTTCTAGATAATTCTTCATTTTCAGCAAAAATATATAGGCCTACATTAACTCTTGTTTGCGCCTCTTCATTCTCATGCAAGTGCTCTTTGACTATTAATTTTTAGCCCACCATCACCAGATGGTGGGCTGTTCAAATCGCTTTTCGCCCGTGGTCCGTCGTCCGTCCGTAAACAATTCTTGTTATCGCGATTTCTCAGGAACTGCTGCATGGATCTTTCTCAAATTTGGTACACAGGTTCCCCTTGGGGTCTAGTTGTGCAAGATACCTTTTTTGGTTCGATTCTGAAATTCAATATGGCCACCAGGCAGCCATCTTGGATTTCCTCATGAAACCTTGTTAGCGCGATTTCTCAGGAACTACTGCATGGATCTTTCTCAAATTTGGTACACAGGTTCCCCTTGGGGTCTACTTGTGCAAGAAACCTTTTTTGGTCCGATTCGAAAATCCAATATGGCCACCAGGCAGCCATCTTGGATTTCCCCATGAAACCTTGTTATCGCGATTTTTCAGGAACTGCTGCATGGATCTTTCTCAAATTTGGTACACAGGTTCCCCTTGGGGTCTAGTTGTGCAAGATACCTTTTCTGGTCCGATTCGAAAATCCAATATGGCCATCAGGCAGCCATCTTGGATTTCCCCATGAAACCTTGTTATCGCGATTTCTCAGGAACTACTGCGTGGATCTTTCTCAAATTTGGTACACAGGTTCCCCTTGGGGTCTAGTTGTGCACGATACCTTTTCTGGTCCGATTCGAAAATCCAATATGGCCACCAGGCAGCCATCTTGGATTTCCCCATGGAACCTTGTTATAGTGATTTCTCAGGAACTACTGCATGGATCTTATTCAAATTCGGTACACAGGTTCCCTTTGGGGTCTAGTTGTGAAAGATACCTTTTCTGGTCCGATTCGAAAATCCAATATGGCCACCAGGCACCCATCTTGAATTTCCCCATGAAACTTTATCGTGATTTCTCAGGAACTACTGCATGGATCTTTCTCAAATTTGGTACACAGGTTCCCCGTGGGGTCTAGTTGTGCAAGATACCTTTTCTGGTCCGATTCGAAAATTCAGTATGGCCGCCAGGTGGCCATCTTGAATTCCCCCTTGAAACATTGTTATCGTGAATTCTCAGGAACTACTTCATGGATCTTTCTGAAATTTGGTACACAGGTCCCACATGGGGCCTAGTTGTGCAAGATACCTTTTTTGGCCCGAGTCGGAAATCCAAGTTACGCTTCAAATTAATACGGTATTCCCGAGTTGTGACGTTGCATCACACGAGTCGGCGGATCAAACGGTGGGATATATTCTATATAGTGACTATAGAGAATATCCATACCTTCACCTTCTATATCAAGGAGTTCAAATAATTCGGAATGAAATTGTATTTCTTCAAATTTTAAATCAGTTTTCTTTAGTCCAGTGAACTGTCCCACTGTTTCCTCTGCCGATGGGTCAGCTACTTGAAGGGACGTCACTCTTGTGACACAGTGTTACAACTCGACATCTGTAGATTACCGGATGTTTCGATCCAAGGAAGATAATAGTTTCATAGCTCATGACAAAGTGTCCAAGAGATTTGTCTTCGCTTCCAGTACCCAATAAACTTCACTTTCAGACTAACTTTGCTCTTATCTCTTGTACTATAACAACCGACTCAAGTACAGTTTCTAGAAATCTTGAAACTCCTTAAACTTAGAAAGATGATATCTTGGTGTTTTCCAGTGTTCCTTTTTCGATCTTTTTCGCTCAGATTCGAAATTCTGTAAACAAAATTACAAATCAATCGTTTGTTCTTAGTACCAATGGACAAAAAGATCCTCTTGTCATTAGCTTACAATTATCGGAAAATGGTGGGCGCCAAGATCCTTCAGGATCTCTCGTTCTTGTTTGATCTGTATCTCCAAGTGGACCTTTTGATGTGAGGGTAGCATCAGAACAATGCTGCTATGGCAGAGCTTTCCTGTCCTGACATTTTCATAACAGTTTGCTGATCGACTGATCCTCACCAAAAACTGTAGAGGCTATAATATGCGAATGTCAGCTCATGCAGTGCTTGAAAAATCACCAGTATTGGAATGTAACATAGAGCGAGAACCATACTTAGGATACTGTTTTCATGTAATGACAATAATATTCAACACGAATACTTGACATCGTCAACGCCATCTTTGACGTCAAAAGAGGCAGTGAAGATTTATCTCCCACTGTAGAAAGCTGCCTTTGAATCCTCTGAGACAGACTACGGGTGAAATGTTGGAGAAAAACTTTACTATGTTTTATTATTCACATCGTTATCGTGAATATGACATACTCTTACACAAGTACCCCAGTTACGGTACACTTTAAAGTTACGGGACCCCTCAAATAACACTATGATACCTCTTCGGCTTAACTTGATAAAACTCCAGGTGTACGGAATCAGAACAGATATGTCATATGAATGTATTAAAAAGGTATGTGTTCAGGCAATTAAACGATTTATGGTTTATTTGCTGAAGTTCCAAACAGTGGAGTGGACTTTCATGTATGAAACTGGTCTCCAGTATATCGCTTGAAACTTCAAAGTTTCTGTGCAAAGGTTTCCAGAGTCTACATGATCGTTCAACATATTCATCTTGTATATACATGATGGGCGTTGAAAGCTATTCAGCTGAGTCCATGTTGATTGTGTCAATTCAGCGCGCGGCTTGTTTTTCTCAATCTTCGAATTATTCGTGGCTCAAATATAGAGGAAACGATTTATCTCCTAATTTATCTCACTTATCTTACTAATTTATCTTAGGAAAAATAATTCAGGAAATAAATTGCGTAACACCGGTGAGATATGAACTCTAATAGTCGGGTCTAATGAGACTAATCTACCGTGCTAACGCCCTAGTGTATATTCTTAAATTTAGATAGTGCTTTATAAATACCTGTACCAGTAGCAAGCGTCAGAAACGACATTCAATATTCAGCCATCGTCCACAGAAGAATTTCTGCGTCACTAATCGAAAGACGTATTTCGTATGACAGCACCAATTCCAAATGTGTATGAGTAGTATACATAGAGTAAAACGGTATGATAGCGTCTCACTGCGCATGCGCGAAGTGAATTTTTGGGTTGCCATAGGGGGGGTTCGCATACGTGAGTTAATTTTTTTTTAATGTGAGTGGGTGGGTTTAAAATGGCGGCCGTTTGACGTCCGCCATTTTGAACCCACCCACTCACTCGGTTGCACTGATTGACCTGGGATGTGAGTGGGTGGGTTTAAAATGGCGGACTTTCTTTGTCCGCCATTTTGACCCCACCCACTCACGGGGGTGATTGAGTGCTATGTGAGTGGGTGGGTTTAAAATGGCGGACGTTTGACGTCCGCCATTTTGAACCCACCCACTCACTCGGTTGCACTGATTGACCTGGGATGTGAGTGGGTGGGTTTAAAATGGCGGACTTTCTGGGTCCGCCATTTTGACCCCACCCACTCACCGGGGTGATTGAGTGGGTGGGTTCAAAATGGTGGCCGTTTATTTTCTCTGGGACGTTGAAAGTCCGCCATTTTGAACCCACCCACTCACTCGGGTGCACTGATTTGACCTGGGAAGTGAGTGGGTGGGTTTAAAATGGCGGACTTTCTGGGTCCGCCATTTTGAATCCACCCACTCACGGGGAAAACGTATAAAAGCAGTCGATTTTTAGGGCAAGGGGTGTATTCAATTGCACTACTTTGTCGAGCACTCTGACTTACCTGACCTGACCAGCCAGCCTGCCTGTTTCACCTCTAGTCTGCTTCACCTCTAGCCAGCCAGCCAGTCAGCCAGCCAGTCATCCAGTCAGCTTGCCTGTGTTGTATGATTTGTGAACCTTTTACTTTTGCTTAGTGTTCATTTTTTTCCTTTTTTTAATAGTCAAATAGCTCCAAAAACGTCTATTTCCATTCTTGCGCATGCGCAAAATGCTGATAGTTCAACCCACACCAGTCCATCAGATGGCCCTTCATCTCACCTTCATATTGATACCTCACTCGGCTCGATCGGGCCACTAGGGGCTCTCCTAGCTCCAAAAAGGCTATTTTGCAGATAAATGTCAACATCGGGTGTACGAAGATTTTTTATTTTTTTTATTTTAGAGGTAGTGCGTCGAGTGAAGTATTAAATGGAAGCTCACGTGAAATGCTTCACACTGATACCTCACTCGACCCGATTGGACCACTAGGGGCTGCCCTAACTCCAAAAACGGCTATTTTGAAGATTGCGCATGCGCAGAATGCTTATAGTTCAACCTACACCAGTTCATGAGATGCTCCTTCACGTTACCTTCAATTTGATATCTCACTCGACCCGATTGGTCCATTAGGGACGCCTCTAACTCCAAAAAGGCTATTTTTCAAGATTGATATTTTTGATATCATCTTCGCGCATGCGCACAATTACCCTAATTCAAGCCCATACCCAGTCTATCAGATGCTCCTTCACGTCACCTTCAATTTAATACCTCACTCGACCCGATTGGTTCATTAGGGACGCCTCTAACTCCAAAAAAAGGCTATTTTCATAGCCTTTGGACTTGGCGCATGCGCAGAAAAATCAAAATAGCCTTTATTGGAGTTAGGGCAGCCCCTTGTGGTGCAATCGGGTCGAGTGAGGTATCATTGTGAAGCATTTCACGTCAGCTTCCATTAGATACCTCACTCGACCCACTACCTCTAAAATAAAAAATCTTCATTCACCGGATGTTGATAATTATCTTCAAAATAATCTTTTTTTGAGGTTAGAGGCGTCCCTAATGGTCCAATCGTGTCGAGTGAAGTATCATTGTGAAGCATTTCACGTCAGCTTCAATATGATACCTGACTCGACCCTCTACCTGAAAATAAAATTTTGTTGACTTGACGTATGAAGATTTTGTTTTTCAAAAAAAAATTTTGAAAAAAATTTTTTTTGGGGAAAAAGGATGATGGGCATTCTGGTGTTAGTTGGTGTGCTTAGGAAAGAAGTTTTCTCTTCCGGCAAGATGGGTTGGCCCTGAAAAGGGCCGTTGATAGCGTGATACGACACACTTTAGGCGCGGAATATTTCTGCATATCGGACATTTTATTTTCAAATGGGACTCGCCGGCATCAATGCATCGACACATCGCACCTTGACACGTCAGGGTTATCCAGCAATCCTTGCATAGGCAAAGATGTCCACAAGGTAACACGGCATACCAACTTTCCTCCTCCGCACAGATACTGCATTGTGTTTTTTTCTCCTCGACACGGCGTTCTTTCTTGAGTATGGTAATTTGCGCTTCCATTCCATTCAAGGTTGTTTCCATCCCATCCAGCCCTCTCTGCATGACCATAATCTGTTCATTGAGTTGGATTATCTCGACTTGGTGGCGACAGGGTTGTGGTGTTTCTACCGCTGAAATTGTGGGAGTTTCGGCAATGGTAGGAGGTCCGGCTGTAGGGTGTTCAGTCCTTATACTTTCAGTGTAGACAGGCAGTGTCATCGTGGTTGTTGTGGGCGGTCTATTAGAATTTAGCCAGGGCAGCTCGTCTTGTTCGCCACTTTCCGTCACATCACTGTCGTTTTCTTCCATTCTGTGTATGTCTTGGTCCTGTTGTTCACTCAGTCTTCGCAGCCGGCTACTTTCTTCTGTTCTTACTTCTTCCTGCAATTGTTGTGCGAGTGCTTCGGTACTGTTGATTAACGTGGATTCATCTTCAAGTACTCGTTGAAAACTGGAGATGATCGTCAATTGACTTCCATCTTCTTCTTCTTCATGGGCAACGATTTCTCTGAGTTCTTCTGTCTGAGCAATTCTCGGGTCTCGAGTCGGATGATGTGTAAACAGAGGGGCGCGTCGTCTTCGAAAACTCATGATGGTGTATTGGTGAATACATATCAAAATTATAGGCTTTTTATAGTCTAGTTGGCAGGTGAGTACAAAATGGCCGTGATGTACAGTCCTCCATTTTTAACCCACCCACTCACCGGCGTCAGTGCGTGCGAGATATAGGCTCACCCACTGTATAGTGATTGGATGGGTTCAAAATGGCGGTCAATCCACAGACGCCATTTTGAACCCACCCACTCACCGGTGTCAGGCAGTGCAAGAATCCCACTGTGCTGTGTATGTACCCCTTGTCCCAAAGCATTAAATTTCTTATGATTTTTTCGATAAACCCCATTAGTGCATAATATTGCTGAAATAATGCCAACAGAAAACTCAGAGTCAATTTAAATATTTATTTGTATTGAGCAAATTACAAGAATTTCGAAGAGAAAAGAGCCGAAATAATGTCTGTCTGTCATGGAAATCAGCTGATCAGCAATAAATCGACATCTCCGTGACCTTCAAGGAGATTTTGACATTAGGTTTTACCCGCTTTTATCACAAATCATTATAAAGAAATTGTCACACCCGGTGAACTCCTGAAACCCACATCCTACCTGTGGTGCCAAACACAAAAATTGACAAATTATACGGACTGCCACGATAAGCGTTCCGTACTGCACATGTCCGATAAAATCCCTCCAGTCGTTACAGAATGTTGATTCCACAAAACCTGTTCGGTGGCCTACATTATCGTTCAATCGCTCACCAGAACTGTAGGCCCTATACACTTCGAAATCTGTGAAAGAATATCAATTTTCACGTTTCCTGTCGGATATCACACAAATTGATGCGTCCGCTGGAACACAGCACACTCCCTCGATTTCAGTCTACGTGTGACATGCAGGCGATGCATGATGCAGACCACATTATTCATCTCAGCGGATACCGAAATGGAACAAAGTTCCGTTATACACTGCAACAGAGAATGTTCTCCCGCTCAGAAAACACAAAATGGCTACTGAACACCAAAATTTCCCCGGATAATAAAGTCGTTCAAACCACAGCGCCATCTATACGATTTGGTGCAAGGGAGACAACTCGGACTAGACCAATTCGAAGATCATGTCCGCTATATTTAGCCTGAATGGGTATAGGGGTGATCGGGTTTTTTTTATGGCTTTTACTATGAGCTATGAGGTTGATCATGTAGAATACGATGGAAAAAATTTGAAAGTACCGCGTAGGCTTGTATATAGATCCATATAGACCCATATACACTCATATACTGGGATATTAGTATGTATCAATCCATACGGGGTGGACATGTTGGAGCACTAGTGGCCCAATGGGGTAAAGTGAGGTCTTATTTTAAAGCTCTCGAGGAAATAAATAAATAAATAAATAAATAAATAAATAAATAAATAATAAAAAAATCAAAAAAATCGGCGAGTAGTAGACGAAGGGAAAATTGGAAAGTATTGACCATGCCCCAGAATACTTCATATGCATATCACGGCCTTAAGGCCTATCTAAGATGTAATCTACATCACAGTTTAGTAGTATAAAAAGCGCAATTCACCTTGTCCCTTCCAAAGAAATAAAATCGGCTCTATTTTACAGGAGTATATACGAGCAATACGTAACTGAAAAAAATGGCCAAGCTCAGGATGCTGCAGTTTCTCTATGATTTCATGGGTGTGTATTTTAATCCATCAGACTGGCAGCTCATGGAGATGGATACGGACTCGGCCTACATGGCCGTCTCTAATGCGGATTGGGAGTCCCTGGTGAAACCAGAGTTACGTACCCAGTATGAAGCGGAGCGGGACCAGTGGCTACCTCGACGTGACCATTACCAGTACGATAAGCGTACGCCGGGCCTGTTCAAGCTGGAGTGGAGTGGGGATGCTATGATTGGTCTCTCCTCCAAAACGTATTACTGTTACGGGGGAGACGAAAATAAGTTTAGCTGCGAAGGGGTGAGCCGGCGCGATCCCA
>JAVTVY010047803.1:0-23898 GCA_036873755.1 Hanleya hanleyi
GCTGACAGCTATTTTAATGTCACTCAATTTTATTAGAGATACTAGCATATCTAGAGCTGTAATTTTTACAGACTCTCTTAGCTCTCTACAAGCAATGCTTAATTTCGCTTGGAGCCGGTCTTCAAGTATTTTATATGGAATATTATATTTAGTCACTACGATGAGTTATGAAAATATAATAATTTATTTCGACTGGGTCCCGGGCCATTCTGGTATATATGGGAATGAGCTTGCGGACTCTCTTGCTAAGCACGCATCCGCACTTCCAGATATTAATATACATATGGGATTAACAATTAATGAAGCCATGGCTTGTTTATATCCTTATTTTAATTCTAAATGGCAGGAATGCTGGGATAATTCAAAGAAGGGGCGTTTTTACTACCAATTTCCGCCTTCAATTACAGACGCCTCTTTGAAACTACCAAATCGCCACGCTGAAGTACTTGTTTTTAGACTTCTCGTCGGGCACATTCCCTTAAATTCATATCTTTATAGATGTAATTTACATCCCACTGGAGTGTGTGATGCGTGCGATGTAGAAGAAAGCATCAGCCACTATTTATTATCGTGTACACGATTTAATAATCAGAGGCTCCACTTTTTTAATGACCTTATATGTGCTGGTGTTTTCAATCATCCAATGGAGTCCATCTTAACGCCCAGAAAAAACCGTGATAAAGTTTTTATGGCTATTTATAGGTTTATGCTGCAAACACGCAGATTTTAATTTATATTGATTTTATTATTCTGTTATACATTTCACATCTAGTCTAGGGGAGTGTACAATTGTTGCCTCCCCTTCCACCCTGTGGAATTATTTATAATAGTTATATTGGTTAATTAATAGTACATGCATATTACAAGTTTATGAATAATAAAATTCTAGAATAGTTTAATATATATTTTCTTACCTGTGGTTAAGAAATTATACCTATATTTCTGCTCTGGTAAAGAGTTTTGTTTTAAATAATGTCTGTACTTGTTCTGGTTGGACAGTGGTGTCGGAGGATCGGTGTCTGAGGATATTCCGGTGTTCACCAGGATGAGTACAGATATTACATCAAATATCGTTTTTATTGCTATACACTGTTTTAAGTAATGTCTTTGCTTGTTCTGGTTGGACATTGGTGTCGGAGGATCGGTGTCTGAGGATATTCCGGTGTTCACCAGGATGAATATAGATATTACATCAAATCTCGTTTTTATTCACCACATCGTCAAATCTAAATCTATATGAGGAGTTTAATTTTTGTTTAAAACAAAATATGCATGTGCTATATTGGCCTTTTTAATTCAGTTTTATATTTTTTATAGATAGAGTCGGTAGGATTTTATTACTATTAAATTAAGTATGTTGATCCATATATATGCTCCCTTCCTTTTATGTCTCTAACCTGACCATGACATCAAATAACGCCTTGGAGTTTGTTTTTTCTACATGTTTTTTAATCCATTAAAAATCCGTATAGTTGGATATTTTAAATCAATATTTATGTTGAACATCAAACTCAATGCAACGACCTGGCGCGCATAATTTTACCAAATTGAAAGCGCCATCCAAATTAAAAATTGATTGATTGATGTAAAGGGGGTGGTCTTCGTGGATTAAACCTTCGTCTGACTCAGTATTCGTCTTATAGTTGAACTTGACACTGTGGCTGTCAATATCTTGGCCATTTTTCAATAGCATAGAACAAAATATAAATGTCTTCCCGAATTTCACATGTTTCACAGTAGCACTGATGCAGCTCAGTTCATTTCCATGTGTCATGGCATCAACAAAACTTCCATTTTAGTTATGATTGTACAATTCTCTTAAAACAACAATACTCCATGAGAATTAGTCTCATATAAAACTCTCTATTAGTGTGCTTTCCGTTCCAAGATTTATATGCAAATGATCACATCACAACAGGGACAATAGTAATCAATAGAGACAATGGATTGGTAGTGCAACTGCCATGATTTCTAATCAATATGATACATTTCAAATAGCATGAGGCGAATTCTGTTGTGATTGACCGTAAACATCCCATCGGATACACAATATAACTGTTTCTGAAAAGGTAAAATGCTTTGATCACATCTACAACACCTGAAGGGGACCTGAAATTTTGACTCCTGACGATCAAATACATTACACAATGCAGCGATCATGTAACAAGATAGAAAATTCTCATCCGCGCATCTGTTAAACCTCCCTTCATCATACACTCAAGGGTTGGCTCTGATGTCGCCTTTCAAAACAAGTTCTGGGAAACACCGGCTACCTGCATTAAATATCGTAGCAATGCATTCACGTACAGCGTAAATGCTTCGCGAAATCTGTAACGAGAGTAAAGGAGATATTATCATAGAGAAAAATATCATATCCATAGCTATTTTATTGAAAAGGGGGTATATATCCCATCATACCAGGTTGCATCGTGCAACAAGCTGTTGCTCGATCTTGTATATCAGCTCTCTCATCCGCCCTGGCAATCTTCTGGTCTTCATCGGATTTTGTGGCAAGATCAGTGACCACATAATATTCCGAGATTCCCAAAAATCTGAGCTAAATCGGAAATAATCAGCTGTTACGATCACGTAGCCTCGAGCTCTGTGTTACTCTGTCGATAAGTCCGTTGCAAAATCAACTTCACCGTACTGTAGATCATATACTGATGATGTTAATATGGCAAAACCGCCTTCAATTCACCGTAAAGTTACGCTGTAATGTTGCCGTCTCTTTTACATGGGAACTCCTTTCTATGGGAACTCTTTTCCTGTTAAACTCTGTGACTCTTCTGAGCAATGTTTGATTATCTGATCCAGCAAATCGTTCGATCTCCCTCTGGAAGAGTCAAATTTTGCATCAAATATCGTCCATTTTTTTTCTTTACGGACTGCCTGTCCATGGCAACTATGCCGGAAAGAACGCACAACGCTGTTTGATTAAGCGGCCATATAATCCGCTAAGGGTCAGAAATCTGCAAATGGTTGTTGAAGACGTACAGACAAACTGGGCGAATCTAATGCAGTATCGTGACACCAGGCTATATGGATGAAACACGGGGTTTAACACTATCGTGTGTTAATGCTTAGCTAACCGCTGACGAGATGGTCTGACTATACAACATTCTCAAAGAGAGCCGTGTCTACCCGCGGGAGACCAAAGCGACTCTCATGTAAACTGGTGACATTTTGAATCTCCAATCTCAAAGCGAGGCAGCATGACATCACTCGCTCGACCGGGACTATTCATTCTCAAAGAGAGCCGTGTCTACCCGCGAACTACTTCCTGTATTAGATAACTCGCTTTCACGGCCAAGTATACATACCGACAATAATTTGTTCGCGATTGATATGCTCCGAAACGGAAAGAGTCATTTCCCAATTATATAGCCCACGTTATGTTTAGCAATTCGCTTCTAACTCGGCGGAGTCAGCAGGTCAATGACAAGCCGGATACAGACGAAAAATCATACGCCGCCTACTCACCCCCAACTTTTGGGGGGGATGGCTCCCATTTACCCGTGAGACTCTTTCTCGCAGTAGGGAGTCTCGCGAGACGAGAATGACTATACAACTGACCTCTATTTAAACCAGAAACCCCTCGCGAATGTTATAACCTCCACATATGTGATTCTTGCTCCCCCAGGAAAAGTAATTTCGTGCTATTTCCTCCTGTCAAGTGTAACGGACGGGGATTTTTAGGCGCTACCGGGATTCGATCCGGGGTCCTCTGACTTGCCACACCAGCGCTCTACCGACTGAGCTAAAGGGAAATTCCCGCTAGCTGTGAGCTAGTACAAGCACTGGTGCAAGTGCCTCCCGTTACTCAAGCAAAAGAAATTATATATAACTAGTGTTATCTGACAATAGCTGGAGACATCGGACTATAGCTAGGTTTACCTGACTATAGCTAGGATCACCGGACTATTGCTAAGGTCAACGGACTATAGCCAAGGTCAACGAAATATAGCTCGTGTCACCTGATTATAGCTAAGTTGATCTGACTATAGCATGGGTCACCGGACTATAGCTAGGGTTATCTGACTCTAGCTATGGTCACCTGACTATAGCTAGGGTCACCGGACTATAGCTAGGGTCACCAGATTATAGCTTGAGACAGGAGATTATAGCGCGAGACACCGGACTATAGCTTGGGTCACTTGATTATAGCTAAGGACAACAGACTATAGCTAGGGCTACCCGACTCTAGCAACGATCACCTGTCTATAGTCAGGTAATCATAGCCATCCCTTATAAAAAAAAACACGGTAAAAAGTATGGTAAAAAAACCACGGTTTTTTGGGACAGGTAATTACCATACAAATTACCGTGGTAATTACCATACAAACCGTGGTAATTACCATACAAATTACCGTGGTAATTACCATACAAAACCGTGGTAATTACCATGGTAATTACCTGTCCCAAAAAACCGTGTGTTTTTTTACCATACTTTTACCATAGTTTTTAACCGTGTTATTCATCCAATCCTGGGATTCACCGTGGTATTTACCTTACTATTAACCTACAAATTACCATGGTATCTACAAACCATTCACCATAAATTACCAAATTATCATATTTTGCCTCATGCAATTTTTTTACCATACTTTTATCATGGCTTTTTAACCATGGTAATCATCCAATCTTGGGATTCGTTGTGGTATTTCACCTTTACAATTAGTCAACAAATTACCATGGTATCTAAAACACGCTCCCCATAAATTAAATAATTATCATATTTTGCGCCATGCAATTTTCTACAGACAATTGTTCAAAATCGAATATAATGGTCTCTAAAAGAACTGTATCAGAATGAGTATTGTTAATGGTAAACTTTTAAGAAAATGATGGCTGTGTGGAGATAAAGTGGGGTTCCACAAACAATGAAACTGTGATTCTGCAACAGCAACTCACGAATTCACTGCAAATGCAACTCCTCGGATAAGAAAGTGCAGATTTATATCCCAGGAACGAATAAAAGAAAAAATGGTTGGGTGAAGTTTCAACTGATTTAATGAAGCAAGACAAAATATTTATAGAGTAAACATAATATATGTGAGTCGGTCTTTCTTTGTGTGTCTGTTTCCTATACTAAAGTAACAATCAATGTTATCCCCTCATTTCTTCAGCTGTCTTCATTTCAAATTCTTTGCAGCGTTGTTAAGTTTCTCTCGCATGAAGAACTTTATCTCCGACAATGTCTTCTGGTGGAATTGTTGCTGCACTGAATCTGAAAAAGAAAGAAATATATACTATAGATAAACTGCAGATATTATACCCCAAGCTGTAAACTGACCAACATAGAATTACATCTTTTAAAGGGAGGTAACTCAATTCTATGATGCGTGTCAAGTAACATAATACAGCGTATAAATAAAGTGGTACCACTGACTGAATAATCAACACAAGAGAATGTTTCTCATCATTTTAAGATGGCCACATCAACCAAGTCTACATTTTTCAAAGGGAGGTAACTCAAGTCTATGATATTTGTCAAGTAAAATAATACAGCTTATTATTAAAGTGGTAACATTGACTGAACAATAGAGATGGTTCAATATAATTGATGGGGACATAAACCAGGTCTACAAAGATGGGAGCAGAGTAATAAACGCATAATGATTCTGAGGAAAAATTGTGGGACGGGGTGCGATGGTGTAACTTTTTCCAGGTTGCCATGAGTTCAAGTGTAGTTATAATGGACCCTATGCATATTACCAGTCTATGGAATGGCCCCTACAAGGAACTGACATCAACTGAGAGAAGCTGATGTGCATATAGGCTTTATTCAGGTTGGTTTTTTTTGTTGCCACCAACTAATTTTCACAAAAAAAATGTCTGTTATACTTACTTGCAATCTCCCAGACATGACTGGGATCCATGCCTGGCTTTGCTTGAAGGCCCCCGGCTCGCTTCCCCCGCCAACAGAATGCATGGATAGAAGCTCGTCACGATACAGAGCTTGAAGGAGGGTGTTCATCATCTTCCTCGAGTCTTAAAATTCCAGAAGATATGGAAAACTGAAATGGCAAAATTTGATGCAATGGATTAGTCCCATCAATGCCTTTTATTTCAATTCAATTCTATGAAAATAATCTGTATGTATTTGATATGCACAGGAAAACAATATCATATGTGATTCAATTTGCAAGTAACAAATAGCCGAGAATGGTCATGCTTATCAGTGTTGTGTGAAAAGAGAAGTGAAAATACAAAAAAAAAACTGAAAAGACAAGATATGATGTAATACGACATTATGTTAGTCCCATGAATGAGACTTTTTAGGAAAATAAGTTGCAGATTTTATGTTGTATGCATAAGAAAACATTATCGCATCTCATTCAATGTTTAAGTAACAAATAGCAGACAATCTTCATGCTTATCAATGTTATGAAGCTTACATTTCCAAAATGTGAAAACAGCTTACCAAAGATTCTTCACCTGCCCCCGATGTGTCTTCCGTGGTCACCCATTCCATTCCATTCCATCTCTGGAAACATCGACAACGACTGGGCTGATGTCAGATGTTGTCGGGGAGGATGGTCTCACTGTGACACAGTGGTCGTCTTGGTGGTGGATCGTCGACTCACTGGGGCTTACAGTAGCGAGATGCTGGGTTGGCAGACTGGTTCGTTGTTGGGGCTGAAGTAAATCGGATAACTTTTCCACCAAGGATGGAAGACCTGAAAAGAGAAATATTCATGGTTTTATAACTCGAGTACGAGTGAGTTCAAATCAACGTCGCACCAGTTATATTTCAGCAACACGGCGACGACAACCCCTTTCACAATATTGATAATTTCTTAACTTTGCTAAATATAACGAGCTTACTATTTATGAAATTTGTTACTATAGAGAGCTTGCTATTCCCCAATTTAGTCGGGTCTTACGACAAGCATACTGGGACTGAGGCCCTATTCCTTTTAACGACACCCAGCAGCCCCACGGGGCTAACTACGATACAAATTTTACTTAAGGAGAATTACTTGGTAAGACTTTCGATTAATTCCTCCAAATTCAACTAACCGGCAAGGGAAGAAACTGTAGCCATTAAGGATTCATTCGTTGCCCTGAGGGCCTTTTTGTTTCCTGGAGGTCTGCGACTGCCCGCTGTAGATCAGCTACTTCTTTCCGCAATTCTGCTACCTCTGACTGTGATTGCGATGTCACCTGTTCGTGAAAAGGACAAACAATTTGTATATACAATTTACAATAATACAAAATACATATTTTGATTCAAATTACTGTTTCAGTACATGTAGAAATTACCGTTTCACAATATTACAATTATTAACATGTACAGTATGTCACTGAAGGTTTTGGAAATGGTTTGGGTGATTGAAGATCTATTATTCATGTAGTCAAGTTGGCCTGTTATCTAATAAAAAACCCCAAATATTTGTGACATCAATTCTCTCTGTTCATGTCTTTTTACCAATGTTATGCATGCTGGTTTTATCCTTATAAAATTTATAAAATCATTATTTTCAAAACTTGATAATTATTATTCTGCAAGTTTCAGTCAAACAATTAGTCAAACAATCAAGAGATACAAAATGTTTTTACTAACATATAATTTTTATTTTTTAGAAGTTGTCGATATCATAGAACCATATTATAATCTCTATGTTTGCACATTTTTGGTGTTTAAGATACATGTTTCGCAATCAAGTTTCATTTATAAAGACAATTTTTGCCAATGCCGGCTTTGTGCACAATAAAAAAATGTTGACTCAGCAAGTTTTTGTATCATAAAACAATTACATAGACAGACAAAATAAATACTCAGTGCTAAATCTCAAAACTCGGGCTGCAACTTTCTGGACTTTGCCATTCTTCATTGGCCAGTTGACTTGACAATGACACACAGTGTCAATGCCCCAGGTACCGTTGTTCATATCATTGTTGTTGTTGAGCTTGAAGGGAGAAGTCGTAGATTTATTGGATCGGTGGATAAATACTGTCTCATCGTTCGTTCATTGAATATTTAAATACCCTGGACATCTGGTTGATATCGTTTGTCCAACCACAGGTGGCTAAAGCCAAACAAACATGCAGCAGTGAAAGAAAACATCAAGGTTTGCGGCATTTCCATAATCCGCCACCCCGGTCCGCTCGACGAGTAACACCATGAACACAGCATGCATGCCAACAAGGAAAGTTACACACTGCATGGATTTGAGATGCCCTGCACACATATTCATTGTTGAGCTACTCAGTTTAGTCGATCAAACGATCAACTTTGCTTGACCACACAGTAGGCCAGCTGGGTTACAGTGAAGAGTCAAAACAACGCGAATTTTCTCACACAAATCATGAAACAACACAACACCTGCCCGGCATTTTAGCCTCGTTTCCGTCACGATGAGCGCGCCATCTATCGGCCAAATAAGAAAGACAACTCTTCTTTATAATTTACGGCCTCGCGGTGATTTATCCGAGCGAGTATTGTCATATGTATGAATATATCGGTTATTTAATAGATTGTTGTTTTATTTTTGATTGAAACTATATAATTCATCGCATTATGAGTTGTATACGATCGGCATATATAGCATTCATCTGAATGCATGATTACTAACCAAACAAAATGTCCTTTTTCAGCCGTAAGAAAAGGCAAGTTATGATCTTTACAATGACAGTCTCCAAGCAGAGGTGTTAATGGTGTATTTTATTAAAGTGCCTATATGTGGTTCTGAAACGGAGAATATAACAAAGACTTACGAACGTCGTATGCATGACGTGTGTGCATGCTCACGACGTGTCTTGCATTGTTGATGCGCCCATTTGAAACAGCAAGCAAATGTGTGGCAGTGGCACCATGTTGTTTTATCCACGATTAAGTCGGATGTACCGGTACATATGAAGTATCTTCATGGCTTATCGAACGGTGTCATTGTCTGCTAGCGCGAGCTAGTGTGATTAAGGTGTGAACTCAACAGGACGTTTTTACAGTCAATGTATGGTAGGGAAAAAACCTACGTTTTATCAGTGGTTTTACTGTGTGGATATATGGATATGTGAGCCATTATTTGTAATGGAATATGTATGTAAACCTATAGTTTGGCAATTTTGTGTGATATTTCGAAAGTAATAATTATGAAATAAAACTTTATTATTGTAAGAAACTCTTGTTTTCTACAAAGATCAACTTTTAGGGAACATTTCAAAGAAACACAAATTGTCTCAGAAAAGTGTATGGTACATACATGTGACACTAAATTGCTGGGTATTGTGAACCTGAATTGAAACCACGGTTCGTCTGATGTTTGATTTACTATTATGATTTGTTACCACGGATTTGACCAATGAAGTTTCACGGTCTACCATTGAACATCATAGTTGACCACGGTTCGTTCAGTTGTATGGTAAATCATGGTAAAATTGACCATACATTTTATTACCATATTTATTACCGTATGGATTCACGATACATTATCATGGATTTTCATGGTTCAGCCTGGAATACCATGGCTCACCACGGTTCGTTGTATGGTAAACCACGGTAAACTTTACCATACAATCTTTTACCACGGATTCACCATAAATTACCATGGATGTTCATGGTTCAGCCTGGAATACTGAGGTTCACCACGGTTCGTTGTATGGTAAAGCAAGGTAAACTTTACCATACAATCTTTTACCATGGATTCACCATAAATTACCACGGATGTTCATGGTTCAGCCTGGAATACCGTGGTTCACCACGGTTCGTTGTATGGTAAACCACGGTAAACTTTACCATACAATCTTTTACCTCGGATTTACCATACATTACCATGGATGTTCAAGGTTCAGCCTGGAATACCGTGGTTCACCACGGTTCATTGTATGGTAAACCACGGTAAACTCTACCATACAATATTTTACCTCGGATTTACCATACATTACCATACAGAACCGTGGTTTACCATGCATTACCATACTTTACCCTATGGTAATGTATGGTAAACCACGGTTTTTTTTTATAAGGGATATAATGCGGTGACCTTAGCTATAGGCAGGTGACCTTAGCTATAGTCCGATGTCTTGAGCTATGGTCAGGTAAACCTAGTTATATTTCGTTGACCTTAATATTCCAGTGAGACCTGCATATGGCGTATACATATCTCGCTTATTAGCATTTGCTAGATCCTGTGTTAAATGTGATGATTTTAATCAACGTCACAAAACATTGTTGCAGAAACTTATAAAACAGGGCTATTCCACCAAGCTCCTCCACTCAAAGTTTCTCAAATTTGGCGATACATATCGCATGCTGATAGCAAAATACGAACGTAGCGTGCAAGATCTATGGCGCTACGTTTCGTAACTTGTGTCTAATTCCGCTTAACCCGGGGCTAGGGGCCGTATGAACCCATGTACTTCAAGATCCTCATGGTACTCATATGAACAGTCACAATCAAAGCGTGACTGAGATACATCTTTTTTAGATGACGACTCTATAACGAATATTATGGATTAAGAATACTGATCAGCGATACGGATTTGATATTTTTGGAACATCATGATGTCATGCCGGCATCATTGAAAACTGTTGACCGCTTCTCTCTTGCAGGAAACAAGCCTATGTTTATGTATACTATGATTGTCTTTTTGAATTTGGTGCTAATACTGTTATGTGGAAAATGGAATAGGTCTTTGGATTATGGACGCGGATATTCTCTATTGGACGACGGCTGGATTATGAATGACGGACTAGACGCTTGTAATTAGCTATATTCCCGTTGTAAGATATCAGCATCTTATGATAATTGGTTTTCTACAATTAAATATTGCATGATAGTCTTGATGTCATATATGATGCCTGCCTGTATGGTTTTATAACGTCGTAATACCCCGGTAAATGTTGTCATTTGTTTGACATTTCAGTATCCTGTTTGGAATGTTAAAAGTATGGAGGAATGTTTTTAACCACATTTATTTGTGAGAATCAGTTGTGAACATATAAACCGTTTATGTAAGTTTGACGAATGGTTTATTCAATGTGACAGTTCTGTGATATGTCTGTCCAAATAGTACTTAAGCTAAGTACATCCTTGTCGGGTTAAACTGACATTGTAAATGTATAAAACGGAATGAACGGCATATTACAGGCAGATTTTAACACCACGTCTCCCTGATGGTAGTCCCATCTTGTATCATAGAAGCTCATGCTTCCAATAATAGTGTGCTATCTCCAGTTTCGGAAAAATGACTGACTACAGAATAGTCTGGATGTTGATGTGGTTACCCTAGTCTGCCTACCAAATAGTGCCGGTCGTTCCTAATTTAGGTGGACTGAATCTACAATAAATCGGTTTAATATTCAGCAGACGTTTTCGTTGTATCCTCTCTCATTTAAAGACGTTGTCAAGACTTCGGTATCTTTAGAAGCCGGACCTTCGGAATCTATTATTGTTAGGTTTTGTGAAGACGATCCCTGTGTATTGAGACGACTAATGCGTTACAACATCTTAAAGATCACGCGCACAAGCCCTGTCGTCTTATAAGACTGCAAATTTCACACCGTGACTCGGGCTATTGCCCACTCTTGGTTGGTTTACGTTAGAGTCCGTCAGACCTCGATCAATACTGGTCATAAGTATGAATCCATGACCTCTCCATCAGTTTGTTTGTATATCTGTCCATTCAGTTAATGAGTGCTCTAGTACAGACGTCTTATATCAGTTTTTTTTGTTTCAAAGAAGTCTGTTTCAGGTTTGTCGTGCTTGGTATTTCTTTGTAGATACGACGAAGAATGACACCAATAAGTAATAGTTATCGCCTGAGAGGGAGGTGTCCAAGCGGAATTAACATTCGAGTCCGTACTAGGTGCTACATGTAAACGCACGGGCTGAGTGTTCATTCGGCTTGGGCGCCGACCTCGAACAAACCCTACATCCGATCGTCGCCAGCCGGTGGTCGGCCGGTGGGGCTATTTTCGCAATACAGGCGAGGTGGTGTTAGCAATTTGGATTTCTTTCACATGTCGTGTGAGTTTATGGGCAATATTAATGGATATTCATTCATGGGAAATAACAGTCGTCATTTGAATCGTTTAGTTACGTAGCAGAACGCATTGTACTTAAAGATATCATACGAACACGGAGAGCGATGCTGTTTTCCATCATCCGAACGTATGGCACGAACATACGTAGAAACTCCTGTACGTAGCCATGCGGTAACTGGTGATATCTGAGTATATTAGGGTGTTTCCCAAATGGTCACATCCGATTGGTCCCGTAAGATCCGACATCTTCGCAATCACATTCATAGAACGAACACACACCTCCAGAAAGCGATGGATTGTAACGATCCCTTGGTGGGCCTCAAAGTGTCCCCATCAAAAAATAGGAAACAAATCTTTTTTCTGTGAAGTGCCGCCGATTTTATTTCTTATAAATATATAGGCCGGTTGTAATATGATTTTTCTTAAGAAAAACAAAGAAACATGCTTCATTAGAGTGAGAAATAAAACAGCTATTTCGCACAACTTCGGTTTGGTCTGGCGTGGAACCCTACAATCTTGCGCCTCGAGCACTCAAGTGAAATTGACATGTCTGATGTCTGAGATTCCCAGGCCAAAATATTTGAATACGGATAATTCCATTGGCTCGTTTAAATGGAGCGAACATGTGACTTGATGCTTGGGGAAGCTGACATCGGGCGAAATACACGGAGAATGAAGTCAATGAGCTAAGGGTAGTGTTGAGTGAAACGTGAACTGCCGTTAGCAAGCTAAGATGCTGTTTTCGAGCGAAGTTTCGTTTTAAAGTTATTCGTATCGCTAATAACTGACACTAATCGGTACGGATTATCATGCGTAATTATTCTTTATTCAATGCTCTTTGTATATCACCCAAACTTCAATGAATTTAATTCGCGTAAGTACTGATATTATTGGAAAAAGTTACACCATATGCATCTATCCAGGCCACGGTGAACAGCATCAAGGAACGTGCGTAGCATGCTAGTGCTGTTCACCGTAGCCTGGATAGACTTTAGACCGTAGCCTGGTCACACGGTGTGACTTTATAATTAATATCAATGCTTACTCCAAATAAATCCATCGAAGTTTGGGTGACATACGAAGAGCATTGAATAGGGGATAATTACGCATGATAATTTGTATCGATAAGTGTTTGTAATTAGCGATAAGAGCAGTTTGAAAACGAAACTTCGCTAGAAAACAACATCGTTCCGCGTGTTCGTACGATATTTTTAAGTACAAGGCGTTCTGATATGTAATCGAACGATTGAAATGACGACTGTTATTTCCGATGAATATCCATTAATATTGCCCTTAACCTCAGAAGAAATGTGAAAGAAATCCAAATTTATAACACCACCTCACATGTGTTACGAAAACAGCCTCACCGGCTGGCGACGGTCGGATGTAGGAGTATCGAAGGCTGTAATTAACTTACAGACTGGCTATATGTCTCACAAGAGTTATTATGTGTCTTGAGTAACCTGTCTAAATGTGTTCCAACAGATATGTTATAAAGAACGTGGAAAGTTGTGCATCCATTCATCTATATGAATGATAATTAATGATCCTAAAATCTAGCATCGCTTATGTAACACGAAACAGATTTAATTGTCAACGCACAGTATAAATGTCAGAAAGCGTGAAGTTCTACTTATAACCCGACGAATGAAATTATAGCTTGCTATTCCGGCTGTGCCAGACCAGAGACATCGCCTTGGTAATTAAGTTGATGTCGTGTTACATGAGGGAGGTGGCAGCGTAACTGAATTGTTTTGTCTCCATCTTTCATTTAAGTGCCACAGATGTACATTGCTTCATGGGATAGAAGTGGAATTAAATGTCATCAGGTTTCAGGCCTATTGGTGTAACACCACGCAAGCCATTTAAACTCATCAATGCATTTCCTCTTTATCAAAATTTTGAAATAATCACGTTCCAGCAAGTTGAAAATTTAGACCTATTATAGCGTGGATGCTTATAAACGGATGCTTATAAACATTTGTAAACTTGTTCAAATGTATGTACTGACACACAGGTATCTTTGAACGGTGAGATACCGATTTCCAATAAATCAAACTCCGGATAAAACAAATAATTCATACATGTCGTAGTGTCCATATTAATGAGATAATTCTTCACCAAAACTGTCTGTTTACAAAATACTGATAAACAGGACATTGAATATCACTGATTTGGAAATTCGATGATATTCTTTCTATGAAAGCGAGCGGAAACTTGTGCAGATGAAGTAAAAAAATGAGAGACAACTTCCGTTTCAACTCGCAACTCCAGCTGGTAATCTGCAAATCACTCATCTCATTGCTAAAGTGGTCTGTGTATCTTCCATGCATATAAATGTGTTGCAAGCATATTATCATAGAGGAACACGAGTCGCACTACTTTCCTCATAGCTTTATAATTTTATGTCATTTATATACGTTGACTTTTATATTAATAAATGTACTGGATATTCCAATACATATGTTTCTCTGGAAGCAGGTATAGGCCATAGCAGGTATAGACCATAGCAGGTATAGGCCATAGCAGTTATAGACCATAGCAGGTATAGACCATAGCAGGTATAGGCCATAGCAGGTATAGACCATAGCAGGTATAGGCCATAGCAGGTATAGACCATAGCAGGTATAGGCCATAGCAGGTATAGGCCATAGCAGGTATAGGCCATAGCAGGTATAGGCCTATGCGGCGCGGGGTAATCTGAGATCAACCGGTTGTCAACCAACTTACTAACCGGTTGATCTTTCGCATGTACACCTGAACACATACATCTCCCGTTGTACACCTCAGCGCATACACCAGTCCTCCCGTTGTACACCTCACCACATAGATCTCCTGTTGTACACCTCAGCACATACACCAGTCCTCCCGTTGTACACCTCGGTACATACACCTCCCGTTGTACACCTCACCACATAGATCTCCTGTTGTACACCTCAGCACATACACCTCCCGTTGTACACCTCAGCATATACACCTCCCGTTGTACACCTCACCACATACACCAGATCTGCCGTTGTACACCTCAGCACATACACCAGTTCTCCCGTTGTACACCTTGGCACATATCCCTTCCGTTGTACACTTCACCACATAGATCTCCTATTGTACACCTCAGCACATACACCTCCCGTTGTACACCTCAGCACATATACCAGATCTGCCGTTGTACACCTCAACACATACACCTCCCGTTGTACACCTCAGCATATACACCTCCCGTTGTACACCTCAGCACATACACCTCCCGTTGTACACCTCAGCACATACAACTCCCGTTGTACACCTCAGCATATACACCTCCCGTTGTACACCTCAGCATATACACCTCCCGTTGTACACCTCAGCACATACACCTCCCGTTGTACACCTCAGCACATACACCTCCCGCTGTACACCTCAGCACATACACCAGATCTGCCGTTGTACACCTCAGCACATACACCTCCCGTTGTACACCTCAGCACATACACCTCCCGTTGTACACCTCAGCATATACACCTCCCGTTGTACACTTCAGCACATACACCTCCCGTTGTACACCTCAGCATATACACCTCCCGTTGTACACCTCACCACATACACCAGATCTGCCGTTGTACACCTCAGCACATACACCAGTCCTCCCGATGTACACCTCAGCACATACACCTCCCGTTGTACACCTCAGCACATACACCTCCCGTTGTACACCTCAGCATATACACCTCCCGTTGTACACCTCAGCGTATACACCTCCCGTTGTGCACCTCAGCATATACACCTCCCATTGTACACCTCAGCACATACACCTCCCGTTGTACACCTCAGCACAAACACCTCCCGTTGTACACCTCAGCACATACACCAGATCTGCCGTTGTACACCTCAGCACATACACCAGTCCTCCCGATGTACACCTCAGCACATACACCAGTTCTCCCGTTGTACACCTCGGCACATATCCCTCCCGTTGTACACCTCACCACATAGATCTCCTATTGTACACCTCAGCACATACACCTCCCGTTGTACACCTCAGCACATACACCAGATCTGCCGTTGTACACCTCAGCACATACACCTCCCGTTGTACACCTCAGCATATACACCTCCCGTTGTACACCTCAGCACATACACCTCCCGTTGTACACCTCAGAACATACACCTCCCGTTTTACACCTCAGCATACACACCTCCCGTTGTACACCTCAGCACATACACCAGATCTGCCGTTGTACACCTCTGCATATACACCTCCCGTTGTAGGCCTCAGCACATACAACAGATCTGCCGTTGTACACCTCAGCACATACACCTCCCGTTGTACACCTCAGCATATACACCTCCCGTTGTACACCTCAGCACATACGCCTCCCGTTGTACACCTCAGCACATACACCTCCCGTTGTACACCTCAGAATATACACCTCCCGTTGTACACCTCAGCATATACACCTCCCGTTGTACACTTCAGCACATACACCTCCCGTTGTACACCTCAGCACATACACCTCCCGTTGTACACCTCAGCACATACACCAGATCTGCCGTTGTACACCTCAGCACATACACCTCCCGTTGTACACCTCAGCACATACACCTCCCGTTGTACACCTCAGCATATACGCCTCCCGTTCTACACCTCAGCACATACACCTCCCGTCGTACACCTCAGCATATACACCTCTCGTTGTACACCTCAGCATAAACACCTCCCGTTGTACACCTCAGCACATACACCAGATCTGCCATTGCACACCTCAGCATATACAACTCCGTTGTACACCTCAGCACATACACCAGATCTTAGTTATTGCACCTCGGCGCAAACACCTCCCCGTTGTACACCTCAGCACATACACCAGATCTGCCGTTGTACACTTCAGCACATACACCTCCCGTTGTACACCTCAGCATATACACCTCCCGTTGTACACCTCAGCACATACACCACCCGTTTTACACCTCAGCACATACACCTCGCGTTGTACACCTCAGCACATACACCTCCCGTTGTACACCTCAGCATATACACCTCCCGTTGTACACCTCAGCACATACACCAGATCTGCCGTTGTGCACCTCAGCACATACACCATCCGTTTTACACCTCAGCACATACACCTCCCGTTGTACACCTCAGCACATACACCTCCCGTTGTACACCTCATCTTATACACCTCCCGTTGTACACCTCAGCACATACACCAGATCTGCCGTTGTACACCTCAGCACATACACCTCCCGTTGTACACCTCAGCACATACACCAGATTTCCCGTTGTACACCTCGGCACATACACCTCCGGTTGTACACCTCAGCACATACACCAGATCTTCCGTTGTACACCTCATCACATACACCTCCCGTTGTACACCTCAGCACATACACCAGATCTGCCGTTGTACACCTCAGCGCATACACCAGTCTCCAAGTTGTGCACCTACGGCACGTACACCTCCGTCATTGCCCCTCAGCACACATACACCTCCGTTGTACACCTCAGCACATACACCACCCACGTTTTACACCTCAGCACAGCCACACCTCCTGTTTGTGCACCTCAGCATGCCTCCGTTGTACACCTCGGCACATACACCTCCTGTTGTACACCTCAGCACATACACCAGATCTGCCGTTGTACACCTCAGCACATACACCTCCCGTTGTGCACCTCACCACATAGATCTCCTGTTGTACACCTCAACACATACACCAGATCTGCCGTTGTACACCTCAGCACATGTCCCTCCCGTTGTGCACCTCACCACATAGATCTCCTGTTGTACACCTCAGCACATACACCTCCTGTTGTACACCTCGGCACATACACCAGATCTGCCGTTGTACACCTCAGCACATACACATCCCGTTGTGCACCTCACCACATACACCTCCCGTTGTACACCTCAGCACATACACCAGATCTGCCGTTGTACACCTCAGCATATACACCTCCCGTTGTACACCTCAGCACATACACCAGATCTGCCGTTGTACACCTCAGCATATAACCTCCCGTTGTACACCTCAGCACATACACCAGATCTGCCGTTGTACACCTCAGCACATACACCTCCCGTTGTACACCTCAGCATATACACCTCCCGTTGTACACCTCAGCACATACACCTCCCGTTGTACACCTCAGCACATACACCTCCCGTTGTACACCTCAGCACATACACCTCCCGTTGTACACCTCAGCATATACACCTCCCGTTGTACACCTCAGCACATACACCAGATCTGCCGTTGTGCACCTCAGCACATACACCATCCGTTTTACACCTCAGCACATACACCTCCCGTTGTACACCTCAGCACATACACCTCCCGTTGTACACCTCATCATATACACCTCCCGTTGTACACCTCAGCACATACACCAGATCTGCCGTTGTACACCTCAGCACATACACCTCCCGTTGTACACCTCAGCACATACACCAGATTTCCCGTTGTACACCTCGGCACATACACCTCCGGTTGTACACCTCAGCACATACACCAGATCTGCCGTTGTACACCTCATCATATATACCTCCCGTTGTACACCTCAGCACATACACCAGATCTGCCGTTGTACACCTCAGCGCATACACCAGTCCTCCCGTTGTACACCTCGGCACATACACCTCCCGTTGTACCCCTCAGCACATACACCTCCCGTTGTACACCTCGGCACATACACCTCCTGTTGTACACCTCAGCACATACACCAGATCTGCCGTTGTACACCTCAGCACATACACCTCCCGTTGTGCACCTCACCACATAGATCTCCTGTTGTACACCTCAGCACATACACCTCCTGTTGTACACCTCGGCACATACACCAGATCTGCCGTTGTACACCTCAGCACATACACATCCCGGTGTGCACCTCACCACATAGATCTCCTGTTGTACACCTCAGCACATACACCAGATCTGCCATTGTACACCTCAGCACATACACCTCCCGTTGTGCAGCTCACCACATAGATCTCCTGTTGTACACCTCAGCACATACACCTCCTGTTGTACACCTCGGCACATACACCAGATCTGCCGTTGTACACCTCAACACATACACCTCCCGTTGTGCAGCTCACCACATAGATCTCCTGTTGTATACCTCAGCACATACACCTCCTGTTGTACACCTCGGCACATACACCAGATCTGCCGTTGTACACCTCAGCACATACACCTCCCGTTGTGCACCTCGCCACATAGATCTCCTGGTGTACACCTCAGCACATACACCAGATCTGCCGTTGTACACCTCAGCACATACACCTCCCGTTGTGCACCTCACCACATAGATTTCCTGTTGTACACCTCAGCACATACACCAGATCTGCCGTTGTACACCTCAGCACATACATCTCCCGTTGTAGACCTCAGCACATACACCTCCCGTTGCAAATAGTTAATTTGAAAAAAAAGAATAATTCGTTTGAGAAAATAGAGCCACTGTGTAAGTTTGTTTATCGGCACACTGGCAACTGGTGAAGTGGCGTTAATTCACACAAACCTGTACCTTTCCTCAAACAGCTGTTTGGATATAGTGTATATTCTCTTAGCAGCATGAAATATGTCTTGTTGTTTAAAGGTCTATCATTATCACTAAGCAGGGGTTATGTCAGGAATTTTCCTAAGGAACAGTAAACTGTTCGGTTGATGTAAGGCCTAAAGTTAGGACTGGGTATTGCTGGGGGGGAGGGGGTAGGGAGTCCGTAAGCGTTTGCTGGAATTGTTTGAACTTGCAGTTGGTCGCATTTGGCCATATCCTTCTTGTGGGCCTACATATCGGAGCTCTGCTCATCGTGAAGTCTCTTAAAATTTGAATATTTGAGTGTTAAATTCCCCCCACCTTTTCCCACCATTTGTTGTTCCTTTGTTGAGTGGACAGAACCAGTACCAATAGCAGGAAAGTACTATCGCGTAGATAGTGATGCATGTAACCTACATGTAAGACCAAACCTGGTTGTGGCATCAGCAGGATTCTTAGCGGGAGAATGCTATGGCATCAGCAAGATTCTTAGCGGGAGGATGTTGCGACATCAGCAGGATTCTTAGCGGGAGGATGTTGTGACATCAGCAGGATTCTTAGCGGGAGAATGCTATGGCATCAGCAGGATTCTTAGCGGGAGGATGTTGTGACATCAGCAAGATTCTTAGCGAGAGAATGCTATGGCATCAACAGGATTCTTAGCGGGAGAATGCTATGGCATCAGCAGGATTCTTAGCGGGAGGATGTTGTGACATCAGCAGGATTCTTAGCGGGAGGATTGTGACATCAGCAGGATTGTTAGCGGAAAGATGCTGTAACATCAGTAGGATTCTTAGCGCGAGGAAGTTGTGACATAAGCAGGATTCTTAGCGCGAGGAAGTTGTGACATAAGCAGGATTCTCAGCGGGAAGCTGCTGTGAAATCAGCTGGAATCATAGCTTGAGGATGTTGTGAATTCAGGAGGATTCTAGCGGGACGATGCTGTGAAATCAGCAGGATTCATAGTGGGAGGATGCTGTGAACTCAGCAGGATTCATAGCGGGAGGATGCTGTGAAATCAGCAGGATTCGTAGCGGGGGATGCTGTGAAATCAGCGAGATTCATTGGAGAGGATGCTTTGAAATCAATAGGATTGATAACGGGGGGATGCTGTGAAATCAGCAGGAATGATAACGGGAGGATGCTGTGGAATCAACAAATTGCATAGATGGAGGATGCTGTGAAATCAGAAGGATTAATTGCGGGAGGATGCTGTGTAATCCTTCACACTAAATGAACCGTATTTATGAACCATTCAAGATCCGCGGCGGCTTTACTGATGATTTACTGAGGCTTTACTGAGGATTTACTAAGGCTTCACTGAGGATTTACTGAGGCTTTACTGGGGATTTACTGGGAATTTGCTGAAGCTTTAGTGACGATTTACTGAGGGTTTACTGACGATGATAAGCGAATGTAGAAGCAATCCTCAGTGTCAACCATCAAACCTTAATTCTCTCTCTCTGTCACCAATCAAACCTTAGCTCTCTCTGTCATCAATCAAACCTTAATTCTCCCCCTTTCTCTCTCTCTCTCTCTCTCTCTCTCTCTCTTTCAAACCTTAGTTCTCTCTCTGTCATCCATCAAACCTTAAATCTCTGTCTGTGTCATCCATCAAACCTTAATTCTCTCTATCGGTCATCCATCAAACCTTAATTCTTCTCTCTCTCTGTCACCAATCAAACCTTAATTCTCTCTCTCTTACTCTCTCTCTCTCTCTCCCTCTCTCAAACCTTAGTTCTCTCTCTGTCATCCATCAAACCTTACTTCTCTCTCTCTCTGTCACCAATCAAAACTTAATTCTCTCTGTCATCAATCAAACCTTAATTCTCTCTCTCCCTCTCTTTCAAACCTTAGTTCTCTCTCTGTCATCAATCAAACCTTAATTCTCTCTCTCTCTGTCATCAATCAAACCTTAATTCTCTCTCTCTCTGTCATCAATCAAACCTTAATTCTCTCTCTCTCTGTCATCAATCAAACCTTAATTCTCTCTCTGTCATCAATCAAACCGTACTTCTCTCTCTCTCTGTCATCAATCAAACATTACTTCTCTCTCTCTCATTCATCAAACCTTAATTCTCTCTCTCTCTGTCATCCATCAAACCTTAATTCTCTCTCTCCCTCTCTTTCAAACCTTAGTTCTCTCTCTGTCATCAATCAAACCTTACTTCTCTCTCTCTCTGTCATCAATCAAACCTTAGGTCTCTCTCTGTCATCAATCAAACCTTAATTCTCTCTCTCTCTGTCATCAATCAAAATTTATTCTCTCTCTCTCTCTTTCAAACCATAGTTCTCTCTCTGTCATCCATCAAACCTTACTTCTCTCTTTCTGTCATCAATCAAACCTTAGTTCTCTTCTCTCTCTTTCTGTCATCAATCAAACCTTAGTTCTCTCTCTCCCTCTTTCAAACCTTAGTTCTCTCTCTGTCATCCATCAAACCTTACTTCTCTCTCTCTCTGTCACCAATGAAAACATAATTCTCTCTCTCTCTGTCACCAATCAAACCTTACTTCTCTCTCTCTCAGTCACCAATCAAACCTTAGTTCTCTCTCTCCCTCTTTCAAACCTTAGTTCTCTCTCTGTCATCCATCAAACCTTACTTCTCTCTCTCTCTGTCATCAATCAAACCTTACTTCTCTCTCTCTGTGACATCAATCAAACCTTAATTCACTCTCTCTCTGTCATCAATCAAACCTTAGTTCTCTCTCTCCCTCTTTCAAACCTTAGTTCTCTCTCTCTGTCATCAATCAAACCTTACTTCTCTCTCTCTCTGTCATCAATCAAACCTTATTTCTCTCTCTCTCGGTCATCAATCAAACCTTAATTCTCTCTCTCTCTGTCATCAATCAAACCTTAGTTCTTTCTCTCTCTGTCATCAATCAAACCTTAATTCTCTCTCTCTCTGTCATCAATCAAACCTTAATCAAACCTTAAATCTCTGTCTGTGTCATCCATCAAACCTTAATTCTCTCTTTCGGTCATCCATCAAACCTTAATTCTCTCTCTCTCTGTCACCAATCAAAACCTAACTCTCTCTGTCATCAATCAAACCTTAGTTCTCTCTCTCCCTCTTTCAAACCTTAGTTCTCTCTCTCTGTCATCAATCAAACCTTACTTCTCTCTCTGTCTGTCATCAATCAAACCTTAATTCTCTCTCTCTCTGTCATCAATCAAATCTTACTTCTCTCTCTCTCTGTCATCAATCAAACCTTACTTCTCTCTCTCTCTGTCATCAATCAAACTTTAATACTCTCTCTCTCTGTCATCCATCAAACCTTAATTCTCTCTCTTCCTCTCTTTTAAACCTTAGTTCTCTCTCTGTCATCAATCAAACCTTAATTCTCTCTCTCTCTCTCTTTCAAACCTTAGTTCTCTCTCTGTCATCCATCAAACCTTACTTCTCTCTCTCCCTGTCCTCAATCAAACCTTACTTCTCTCTTTCTCTGTCATCAATCAAACCTTACTTCTCTCTCTCTCTGTCATCAATCAAACCTATATACTCTGTCTCTCTGCCATCCATCAAACCTTAATTCTCTCTCTCTCTCTCTTTTAAACCTTAGTTCTCTCTCTGTCATCAATCAAGCCTTACTTCTCTCTCTCTGTCACCAATCAAAACTTAATTCTCTCTCTCTCTGCCATCCATCAACCCTTAATTCTCTCTCTCCCTCTCTTTCAAACCTTAGTTCTCTCTCTGTCATCAATCAAACCTTAATTCTCTCTCTCTCTGTCATCAATCAAACCTTAATTCTCTCTCTGTCATCAATCAAACCTTACTTCTCTCTCTCTCTGTCATCAAACAAACTTTAAATCTCTCTCTCTCTGTCATCAATCAAACCTTAGTTATCTCTCTCCCTCTCTTTCAAATCTTAGTTCTCTCTCTCTGTCATCAATCAAACCTTACTTCTCTCTCTCTCTGTCATCAATCAAACCTTAGTTCTCTCTCTACCTCTTTCAAACCTTAGTTCTCTCTCTCTGTCATCAATCAAACCTTACTTCTCTCTCTCTCTGTCATCAATCAATCCTTACTTCTCTCTCTCTCTGTCATCAGTCAAACTTTAATACTCTCTCTCTCTGTCATCCATCAAACCTTAATTCTCTCTCTTCCTCTCTTTTAAACCTTAGTTCTCTCTCTGTCATCAATCAAACCTTAATTCTCTCTCTCTCTCTCTTTCAAACCTTAGTTCTCTCTCTGTCATCCATCAAACCTTACTTCTCTCTCTCCCTGTCCTCAATCAAACCTTACTTCTCTCTTTCTCTGTCATCAATCAAACCTTACTTCTCTCTCTCTCTGTCATCAGTCAAACCTATATACTCTGTCTCTCTGCCATCCATCAAACCTTAATTCTCTCTCTCTCTCTCTTTTAAACCTTAGTTCTCTCTCTG
>JAVTVY010047804.1:0-23955 GCA_036873755.1 Hanleya hanleyi
AATTTGAACCTCTAGACGCATGTTTTAAATAAACGCATACCCTGTGAAATTTCCCATTTTGATACAAATTGATGGAATACAGATCTCTCCCTTCCTCTTGAGTCATATCTCCGCTCACGCCGAAGGATAAACTTTCGCTGCTCGCTGAAAACAACTGTATAGCATGATTTTCATCTAGAGATGCAAAACACAGGGATACGTTTCTCAGATATGCCAGCAGGTCGGGCGTCTTTTCACTTTTGAAATCCTGGCACATTCCCGGTGCCCCTTGGCATATTTCACGGTGGACCGATTTGACCGCAGCACTCAGGGAATAAACTGCGTTTATCGTTGCTGTAGCATAATCGTTCTGCACAAATTCATTACATCCTATGCCTGGATATTGTCTATCATTGCTACATTTCTTCTCCACGTACTCCGCTAGCCAACGATTAGTGGCATTCTTTAAGTTACTTTTAACTGTAGTTATCTCGGACTGGACAAACAGTCCGAATTCCGAAAGCTGGATAAATGCGGGAGAGATGGTCAAGACAAAGTTGCTAAATGTTCGAGGTAGTAATTCGGCATTTGTTCCCACACTATCAGACATTATCCATTTCAAGTTCTGGAATAGTTTCGTTTTTGTATCCACATCCATGTCAATGCATGGAGTTACACGGTCACCAGAACGGATCAATTGTTCAGCCACATCCCCTTGTCCTGCATAAATCACACCCATACTTTCTCCTGCTATTTGTTTCTGTTTAGATAATAAGTTTTTAATCACACCGCAATAGGCTGCGTCGGTAAGAGTCACTATTTCCTCCACGTGAATGACACAGATATTCTCTCTCTCCGCCAGTTCTCGAATTGATCTGGCCAAGATCGTTCCGTAATTATCCGCGGTGTGAACTATGGATACAACTGACCACTTCAGTTCCATGACCAGGGAGATAATTGCCTGTATTGAAAGAGAATTGCGGCAGACTGGGTTATTTCAATGTATTGTTGATGTTTTCTCAAAGTCAAACAAATACTACTAAGCGATATATATATGCTTTTTGAAAAAGCTAAGTAAAGCAGAAATGCACATCAGAGTCATATGATTGCTGGCGGTTCATTTCAAACTTCTATTTTCATCCTTGACGTGTTCTCGTAATTTAAACATGGAAACTCGCTTAATATCAATTAGATTACAAAGAACCCATAAGGAGGAAACGTGTGTGGCTTACACATCCTGGTAAGTACCTAACACATACTCATGTATGAATTATTACCCGGGTTTGTATATTATCCGATACTGTTGTTCTAAAGACGTTGGGATATTTCGTTTTATCGGAGAGCTCTGGCAAGGTGGCACTCATAGTAACCAGGGGGATCCTCGTGTTTCTGAGGACATCAGAGACAGCAGCCGTGGTCTGACTTCGACTAGGTCCGATTATGCCTGGAATGGATTGCGCAATTAGTGATGAATATATGAATTATGATTCAAGGTAATTTCAAACAGTGACAATTCCGTCTCAATTCTGGAACTGGATAGGGGATGGTAGGGATCACCGTTAATCTCAACTATGTACAAGCAGTCTTCTGTTTTAGCTGCCGCCAGCCTATGCCAGCCTAATTGTTGAAATCTATTCACGGAAGAAAACAGATATATCCTTTCAAGAAAGACTTTTCCTCCAACCAACAAAAATAAGGTAAAAACTTTTGGGGCATGATACTCTTATAGGCCAAATATAGAGATAAGCAAGGCAGCTTAGATTAACAAGATATATTATAAGTTATACCATGCTTTTGCGTGGGTATACAAGCTGGTATTTCGTCGAGAAGATAAATATTTTCGCGAGCCCGCTGGGCGAGTGGAAATATTTATCTTCGAGATGAATTACCAGCCTGTATACCCAAGCAAAAGCATTGTATAACGAATTTATCACATCGAAGAGCTATTTTCCTGGTTGGTTTAACATATATCCGAACCCGAAAACAGGCATATAACTCAACGTTAAACAACGTGAAAAAAGTCGTGAGTCGAACATGCAGCGTTATTTCTTTTCGAACTGTTTCGCGATGAACAATAAACTGGATGAAATACTTAGCTGACATTCTGATATTCCTGTTTATGTGGCATATAAAGCTTTCTTTCGATGATAATTTATTTCTTATCTTCATTCGCAAATACGCGATTTGCTTCACACAACTTGTTCCATATTTAACTCACACAATTCTCACCTGACACTTCGCTTATCCATTAACCCTATTGTTCCCTATTCACTGATTATGGTTATCTAAGCTGTTTTACAAATGCATTCGATCCTGTTTTAGCCTCCGCCTTGATCTTGCTTCCCTAATCCAACCCTGATGGTGATCCTGATCCTGCACCCACTCATGTATCACGTCACTCCCGGTGATGATGTCACTTCCGGCCATGACGTGACTTCCTGCACCCTGCACTCTGATCATACTCATGTGAGAAGAGGACACTACTAGTATTTAACATAGCTATTCTATATCTGTTATAACAAAAAAACAGACTGAACTAAGAAGGTGTAGAAATACAGATGTGCAGTAGAATATCGTAACGAAATTAGAGGTACTTATATACTCACCTGCGAACACGGAATAGTTCGTCTTACATTCGACAATCCTAGATGAAAACTGAGCACGTATTGAATCTAAAGCATGCGCCATTGCATATTCTTCATTCCCACAATCATCGTACACTTCAAATCCTGAAATGGAAAATTATTGCTTAAAATACAAATGTGATTGATAGCGTCTTGTGAATTTTGGACCGGTATAGGACACAACAATGTTGTACTTTAACAATAGGTAATTCATGCCTTAGAAAACTGAACAATTGGTATGTTGTACTTTAATAATAGGTAATTCATGCCTTAGAAAACTGAACAACGGGGTATGATGTACTTTAATAGCAGGTAATTCATGCCTTAGAAAATTGAACAACGGGCATGATGTACTTTAATAATAGATAATTCATGCCTTATAAAACTGAACAACGGGTATGATGTACTTTAATAACAGGTAATTCATGCCTTAGAAAACTGAACGAGTATGTTGTGCTTTAATAATACGGTAGATAATTCATGCCTCAGAAAACTGAACAACGGGTATGATGTACTTAAATAATAGGTATTTCATGTCGTAGAAAACTAAACAATAAATACATTCAAGTCACTTATACGCTAATAAGACAGGATGCGAATGTCCTGTGAAGTCACTTATAAGCTAATAAGACAGGATGCGAATGTCCTGTGAAGTCACTTATACGCTAATAAGACAGGATGCGAATGTCCTGTGAAGTCACTTATAAGCTAATAAGACAGGATGCGAATGTCCTGTGAAGTCACTTATACGCTAATAAGACAGGATGCGAATGTCCTGTGAAGTCACTTATACGCTAATAAGACAGGATGCGAATGTCCTGTGAAGTCACTTATACGCTAATAAGACAGGATGCGAATGTCCTGTGAAGTCACTTATAAGCTAATAAGACAGGATGCGAATGTCCTGTGAAGTCACTTATACGCTAATAAGACAGGATGCGAATGTCCTGTGAAGTCACTTATACGCTAATAAGACAGGATGCGAATGTCCTGTGAAGTCACTTATACGCTAATAAGACAGGATGCGAATGTCCTGTGAAGTCACTTATACGCCAATAAGACAGGATGCGAATGTCCTGTGAAGTCACTTATACGCCAATAAGACAGGATGCGAATGTCCTGTGAAGTCACTTATACGCCAATAAGACAGGATGCGAATGTCCTGTGAAGTCACTTGTACGCTAATAAGACAGGATGCGAATGTCCTGTGAAGTCACTTATACGCTAATAAGACAGGATGCGAATGTCCTGTGAAGTCACTTATACGCTAATAAGACAGGATGTGAATGTCCTGTGAAGTCACTTATACGCTAATAAGACAGGATGCGAATGTCCTGTGAAGTCACTTATACGCTAATAAGACAGGATGTGAATGTCCTGTGAAGTCACTTATACGCTAATAAGACAAGATGCGAATGTCCTGTGAAGTCACTTATACGCTAATAAGACAGGATGCGAATGTCCTGTGAAGTCACTTATACGCTAATAAGACAGGATGCGAATGTCCTGTGAAGTCACTTATACGCTAATAAGACAGGATGTGAATGTCCTGTGAATTTTCAAGTCAATAATCGAGATACCTTAATCAGAAGACACGATCAGCACAAATATCTAATCAGATACGAAACTAATATATCAAGGAACACAAACAAGTTACCATAGTTACCAGGCATACAACTAACATATTCATAAAGCACAAGTTAGTTACATGTACCATAGTTATCAAATAATATATCAATAAACACAAGGTAGTTACCATAGTTACCAACTAATATATCAATAAACACAAGCTAGTTGAAAGGGAGTAAAAGATGATATTCAATACAGCTCCCTAGTAATGTCAACTGATGAGATACAAAAACAAATCCTGATTTTTTACGATATTGACGGTAACACTGAATGAAATATAATAAATTCAAGTAAATTAAATGTCTGCCTAGAAAACTCTACATCCACCCTGATTGATCAATAGAGTAAAGCACAAAATTCAATGACCAACTTGAGAAACGAAATACCCAATCCGGCTGTTTCGTTTTCTTTAACTATGCTCTAACCGTGCTGATGTTTGTTGTTAATGTTTAACCACTTTCTGGTTGTTTATTTTCACGATTGTTTGCTTTTTAATTCTAACCTTGTTTCCATGAGCAGAACATGCAAGGTTCTATAATGTCTTTGAAGATAACCTATCTTAATTTTCACACTGGATGACAAAGAAATGTATGTAGAAACTTTTCCGTTTAGCAGTCTCGCGAAATTTGTTTAATATGTCTGGAATCGTTTGATATCCTCATTTAATTGTCGGAATGAGTTACTTCAACATGACCGTTTCATGACATCTATTGAAAACTTCACATAAACATTTAACATCTTGTGGTTTATTGTAATAAAGAAAAAATTAAACTACCTGAACAAAGACAAGGCATGCTTACCTAAGTGTACTCCTGGTATGAATGTATTACCGTCTTTATCCTTGGTATTCAGTTTTTGTAAGACGTACTTCACTGCCAACAAGAACTGTAAAGACCCGTATGTAACTTCACCGCACGTGCCCCCTCCTTCATCTGCTCGTATGCTCACAATCAGGCTAAATTTCACGTCACCAGGCTCTTCGTAAGTTTTAGTTTGACATTCGGTAGAACTAAAACTTACACCGATAAGCGTAGTCATAAGTAACAGAGCACACACAAACACCCTCTGTACCATGACGAATTTCTTAATCTGTGTTCAAGAAAGTGTTACTTCCCAGCGACAAATTGACTCTGTCACTTCATATACGTATAACCATTACACAGTCTCTGCACATTTAATACGTGGGAAGGTAAAAACAGATTTTGTTTCCTGCTAGTGTGCGGGATATCAATGGCCATAACACAATCGTAAAGAAATGTCTTTCAACGCCATAAGTGGTGTGTAACATTATTCACATCTATTTAACACACATATTATGTATATCGAACGAGATTACAAAAAAAATCTGAAAAACTAGGACAGCCTTCTTTGTTATGGCGGATCTCTGAATCGACAAGAAAGGATTTATGTTTCTTCTTGGGGACAAAGATTCAGCTTGATGATCATATTCTTCCTTTTATTATATCTATGAATATTTAGGCACAAAGATAAGGAAATATAGGAACTGATCTACAGCTTTCATTGCAGATCACGAGTGTTATATCCGTTAGCAGTACCTTATGCCTCGCAATAAACCTAGACATCTTTTTATTATTTCAGGTTATTACCCGGAAGGCGATATAAACTATAACGTTTTATAATGGTTATCGAAACTATAATCACAACTTCGAACTCTAGCCCTACATCAGCCTCACGGGTAACTAGTAAGTACAATCGTTTACACTAACAGCGCTCAATCCCTATGCCCATTTTAGTCGAAACCTTTTACAGCCGCCATAATTGCTCATTTGATTCACGTGATATTTTTGACAGACCTGACCTGCATGTTAATGAGTCACGTGATATTTAAGCCTAGCCCTGGTTCTCGACAAGACGTACAACATAGCGGCTTATTCGGGTAAATTGGGTACACGGCGTCCAAACGGTTATTTCGTAAAAGAATCTTTACGTATTTTGAAGGAGCGAGTGACCATGGGCAAAATTCTGGTCATGGACATTTCTTTATTTAGACAATCAATGTAATTTCCAAGATTTCCTCTTCGAAAGTTTACGACGTGTTACATTCTACAGCGCTTGGCCTGACGGCCTCAAAATAAGCGCTTGTATTCTATAGCTAATACGAATTGCAGATAATGAGATAGGATAGCCGGTGATCAATTGGTTTATGAATTGTAGATAATGAGATAGCCGGTGATCAATTGGTTTATGAATTGTAGATAATGAGATAGCCGGTGATCAATTGGTTTATGAATTGTAGATAATGAGATAGCCGGTGATCAATTGGTTTATGAATTGTAGATAATGAGATAGCCGGTGATCAATTGGTTTATGAATTGCAGATAATGAGATAGCCGGTGATCAATTGGTTTGCATTATGGTTATATATGATAAAGGAGAAGAACTGTTGAAGATTTATTAATGTTAACTTTATTTTTTCTCTCTTTTTTCACTTCCTTTGAGACCACCTATCCGATAAGGGACCACTGTTTCTATTTCCCTGGAACCACTATTTCTATTTCCCCCAGGGTGGTCGCTAAATACGGGCTTGACTGCTGTTTGCTTGATTTCCCGTGACTGCTGTTTCTGCCAGTTGGTTAGAATATTCCAAGTAATATCAACAGTCCCTTATTCTATTTGGGAATGAGCTGCATACTCTGATAGATTTTTGGTTGTTGCTGATTCCATGCCTTCTTTTCAACAGTCCGCGGGCGGCCGAAATCGAGCCAACTCTAATATTGAAGAGTGACTGCTGACTGATGGTGGAAGCTAGCCCTTACTCAGCTATTGTAACTCGCTAATGTAATAAAAAATGTTTTAAACGTCTATCCCTTATCTACCCCCTGGTGTCTGCTCAGATACCATCCTATAATCATATTTAAATTACGACAGATGACTTTTCTCTTGTTCTTGGCTCCAGTGTCTGTTCACTTCAGTACCTCTTACATATTTCACCAATTCAGATGCCTATTCCAATGTTTTCAACCTTTCTACCAAGAACGGTTTCGCACCCCAATGGATGTTTCTGAACTAGCATCATGTAATGCTGCGTTTAATTGTTGCCTGTATATGTTGAGATTCTGTTGATGTAAGTTTCGTCCCCGAGGCTTCCTCTCTGAGTAAATCATTGTGATTGTAGTTTTGTGACTGTAACGTGGTGGGGAATGAAGCACTTGGTCGGTGTCGGGCCTCACGGGTATTTGTTCTGAATACGAACTTACTTTCAATACATACTCCCTCGTTTGGGCCGTTTTTAACTATCTGGCGGTCATATAGTTCATCATTTTTCAAACAGACGACTTGATAGGCCTATTACATCATTACACTGAAATATTTCTCTCTAATACCGCTCAAGCCGGTGCTAGTGGCCGTATGGTCATGTATCTAATACCGCTCAAGCCGGTGCTAGTGGCGGTATGGTCATGTATCTAATACCGCTCAAGCCGGTGCTAGTGGCGGTATGGTCATGTATCTAATACCGCTCAAGCCGGTGCTAGTGGCGGTATGGTCATGTATCTAATACCGCTCAAGCCGGTGCTAGTGGCGGTATGGTCATGTATCTAATACCGCTCAAGCCGGTGCTAGTGGCGGTATGGTCATATCTAACCACCGCTCAAGCCGGTGCTAGTGGCGGTATGGTCATGTATCTAATACCGCTCAGAAGCCGGTGCTAGTGGCGTTTTGTGGTCATGTATCTAATACCGCTCAAGAAGCCGGTGCTAGTGGCGGTATGGTCGTAATATCTAATACCGCTCAAGCCGGTGCTAGTGGCGGTATGGTCGTAATATCTAATACCGCTCAAGCCGGTGCTAGTGGCGGTATGGTCATGTATCTAATACCGCTCAAGCCGGTGCTTGTGGCGGGCATGGTCATGTATCTATTACCGCTCAAGCCGGTGCTGATGGCGGGCTATGGTCATGTATCTAATACCGCTCAAGCCGGTGCTAGTGGCAGTATGGTCATGTATCTAATACCGCTCAGAAGCCGGTGCTAGTGGCGGTATGGTCATATCTAATACCGCTCAAGCCGGTGCTAGTGGCGGTATGGTCATGTATCTAATACCGCTCAAGCCGGTGCTAGTGGCGGTATGGTCATGTATCTAATACCGCTCAAGCCGGTGCTAGTGGCGGTATGGTCATGTATCTAATACCGCTCAAGCCGGTGCTAGTGGCGGTATGGTCATGTATCTAATACCGCTCAAGCCGGTGCTAGTGGCCGTATGGTCATGTATCTAATACCGCTCAAGCCGGTGCTAGTGGCGGTATGGTCATGTATCTAATACCGCTCAAGCCGGTGCTAGTGGCGGTATGGTCATGTATCTAATACCGCTCAAGCCGGTGCTAGTGGCGGTATGGTCATGTATCTAATACCGCTCAAGCCGGTGCTAGTGGCCGTATGGTCATGTATCTAATACCGCTCAAGCCGGTGCTAGTGGCGGTATGGTCATGTATCTAATACCGCTCAAGCCGGTGCTAGTGGCCGTATGGTCATGTATCTAATACCGCTCAAGCCGGTGCTAGTGGCGGTATGGTCATGTATCTAATACCGCTCAAGCCGGTGCTAGTGGCGGTATGGTCATGTATCTAACACCACTCAAGCCGGTGCTAGTGGCGGTATGGTCATGCCATTCAATATGTTCACATGAACAGCTACAATATAAAGCGTGGCTGGGATACAAATCATCACAGGGATCACTTTGGTTCCTGTGATGTTTTTAGAAATATGCAGTCAGTATATTTGTCTGTGAAGTCATGTCAGTACTCGGGCATCGTTATTAAAGATCACTGTAATCAGCTCCGCTAAGTGAACCGTTTGCTGTGGTATTAGTTTGACCAATAGTAATTTAATCATCAAACACACTCGGACACTTGAATTGGTAGCATGGATGCACATTGTTTCGAACAGTTATCTTGAAACCACATCTGACCTAGACATTGGTAAAGACATTTGATTATTTTATTAGTTAAACACAGAATATTTTGTGAACAAATCAAATAAAAGCAGAAATAAGGTCTACATAATACATTTGAATTTCAGTGGCAGAATTGTTACTCTGCCGTCTATGTGTATTTTTACCAAGAGTGACAGGGGTTTTGCTGAAGCTATCTTTCGAATGTGTGAACTTATCCATCGAAATATATAAATCCAAGTCAATCGTTTACACTATCATCGCTCAATGCCTATGTTATTTATTTTTACTTTTTACAGCCGCTATAATTGCTTCATCTTATCATGTTACGTGATATATCACGTGGCAATTTTGACAGCCCTGACAGGCATGTTAATGACTCACGTGATAATAAGCCTCGCCTTGCCTTGCCCTCTGTACAAATCATTGTGATTGTAGTTTTGTGACTTGTAAACGTGGTGGAGACGGTAGAGCTTCGTCGTCGTGGGATCTCACATGCATTTGTTCTGAATTCGAACTTGCATTCAATAAATACCCCCTCGTTTTAGCCATTTGTTTACTATCTGGCGATCATGTAATTCGTCATTTACCAACAGATGACTTGATAGGGCTATTGCATCCTAGTTCCGAAATATTTGTATTTTATACCGCTCAAGTCGGTTCTAAGGGCCGTGTGGTCATGGAAATTCAACATTTCCATATGAACAGCTACAATCAAAGCGTGGCTGGGATACAAATCATCACAGACATCGCTTTTGGTTCTTGTCATGTTTTAATAATATGCATCAGTATATTTGTCTGTGGGTTCATATGACTTCTTGTCAGTACGCCGGCATCGTTTTCCACCACCATTTTAATGTTGTGTTTAATCGTCCTGCTTCTGGACAAGCCGGATAATATGAATTGCAGAGTATGACAATAGACGATTTGCATTATGACTAGAAATGATAAATGAGGAAAACTGTCGAAGAGTTAGAGCGATATGCAAGAGGAGGGAAAAATTGACGACGTCTGGAGACTAAAAAGCAACCACATGACTCTACAGAAAAGCTTCCCTCGGTACCTCACATTTACACCCGAGAATACGATGGATTCTCAGACGTAGCCGAGTATCTCAGCCGCGCTTTTATTGCAAACGTTCATATGGAGACTATGAAGTATCCACACGGCCCCTAGCACCGGCTTAATCGGAATTAGATACGCTAGCCTGGGAGCTGTGATGACAGATCAACTTAAGAAAAATAACTCATCTGATGTTACCGGATGAGCATCGAGGGCGTTCGATGGAGTATACGCCTCAACATGGGGTAAACCTGGTAAATGCAAGAATACCCAGAAATAAACTAACCCGCAACACCCGACGTCGTACGGCTTAAATTTCTCACCAAACAACCTACATATATATGTCAAATTACAGATACAGCTTCACCTTTATACATATATATATTCACCTTTATTTATTTTTTCTCATTTCTTTTACTTTCTTTATTATAAGACCACCTGTTCTGCAAGGGACCGCTATTTCTATTTCTACAGGGTGGTCTCTTAATACAGGTTTGACTGCTGTTCGCTTGTTTTCCTGTGTCTGCTGTTCTGGCTAGCTGGTTAGAATTTTCGAAGTCATATCAACAGTCCATTCTTTTATTTGAGAACGAGCTGCATATTCTAATAGATTATTGTTTGTTCCTGATTCAGTGCCTTCTTTTCAATGAGTAATCCGCGCGGGCCGAAGTCGAGCCAACTCTAATATTAAAGAGTCAGTGTTGGCTGAGTAGTCGAAGCTACGCCTTATTAAGCTGTTTCAACTTTTTCAACCTTTCGTCCAAAAATAGTTTCACATCCTTGTGGCGTTATTGATTTCTTCACAACTAATATGAAAAACCAAAACTGTGGCCTTACCAGGTGGACAAACTTCATATACCCGGTCCCATGTCGTCGCTGAATGTCCGCTTGGACTCTCCTCTCCTCACTTGTTTTTTTTTCAGTTAGCCCTGGACGAATCCACTGTTATTTATCGCAAATAATGAGACCACGTTTTTACAATGCCCTACACTACCCACATGGTCAAGGCTTACTGGGCATTCTGATTCACCATATTCAATTGATTCGAAATTGTTAAGTCATAAACCCAAATTAGAGTTTATCAGAGAGAATATCTACATGTTATAACCACAGAAAAATAGATACATGTAGCAAAATACGAGCGTAGCCTGCAAGATCCATGGCGTTACGTTTCGTAGCTTGTGTCTTATTCCGCTTAACCCGGTGCTAGGGACCGTATGAACCCATGTACTTCAAGATCCTCATGGTGCTCATATGAACAGGCACAATCAAAGCGTGACTGAGATACATCATTCTCTAGATGACGACTTTACAACGATTATTATGGATTGGGAATACTGATCGGCGATGCGGATTTTATATTTTTGAAACATCATGATGTCTTGTCGGCATTATTGAAAACTGTTGACCGCTTCTCTGTTTTAGTAAACTATCTTATGTTTATGTATACTATGATTGTCTTTTTGAATTTGGTGCTAGTACTGTTATATGGAATAGGTCTTTGGATTATGGACGCGGATGTTGTTTGATAGACGACGGCAGAGCTATGAATGACGGACCAGACGCTAGTTACGTTGTACAGATTAGTAAATCAGTATACAATATTAATATACAATATTCTCCTCACTTGTGATAGTACCCTAATATCAGTTCGATGTCTCCCTCTGCCGACGTTAAGTAACCTTTTTCAATTGTTTTCGGTGTTCTCAATTATTCTTCCCAACCCCAAAGCTATCCTGACAAAGTTTTACGGCCTTTAGACCGAAAACATTGGGCATTGGATGCCCTTTATGGACTTTTTTTTAGATTACCAACAGGGACTCCACCGTTAACATTGTCGTCCAAATCTGTGACGGTACGTTGGCCACAAACAAAAAAATAAACAGACGATGAAGTAAATTATAATAAGATTATATTTAGCTGATCATTTAAACATTAAGCTACCTCTTCCCACTTCCCTTATATGTGTTGTAATTTTTACCTGTACATGGCGAGATTCTGCTGGTGGACGTTTCGTCCCCGAGGCCCGCCCCCTATACAGAACTTTTTGGTCTTTGATATATGTTGGCATTTGTGGGAAGTTGATGCTGGGTCGACATCGGGCCTTACAGACTAGTCTTTTGTGTTTCAATGCCGTCATTTTCATCTGACGACGATACAGCTCACCAATCCCCAGTGTTGAAGTTGTCACAGCGACACAGCTCACCAATTACCAATATACGAGTTGTCAGAGCATTTCCATCATAGCTCTCTAGATTTGTATCTAATACCGCTTATGCCGGTGCTAGGGGCTGTGTGGTCATGTCATCCAAGTTGCCACATGAACAGGTACAATAAAAGCGTACCTGGGATACAGCACATATCACGAATCGTTAGATTCATGGTGTGTGCTTTAGAATAGGTTACCCAGAAGACTATACTGTGAAGTCATGTGGCTCTGTCAGTATGTCGGCACCTCTTCCCACTTCCCTCATATGTGTTGTAATAGGTTCACCGTCACACATTTTTATCCTTGGAAAGAAAATTACAAAAGTCATAACTGCAAAGCGGCTTCTCCGATAGTCCTGGCTTTGCAAATTGTGGCACACAAATTGACAACCCTAAAATGTTTCATGACTGACAATGCTTTTTGAAATATTAATCACATTACACAAGATTTAAGGTAATTGTTAAACTTGTTTGCAGACTTGTGTTGCCATCTCTGTGTCACGATGTCCACTTCCGTTATGAATACATCCCTGGCAATTTCACAATTCTAGCTGCTGAGTTGTTGCGTTTGTACTTCCCAAAGACACTGCTTCACCGAGTGCAGTTTAGGCCTACCCCACACGATGACCAATCTCTTTATTTCTGCTCATAACTTATTTTATAAGGGCTATAGCTTTCACAGCGACCACCAAAACCTTTAGCCAAATATCAGAAAAATTCAGTTCTTCTATTTATTCTTATATAGCTAGCATACAGTTCTTACTCAAATCCGGTCTTGTAGACATCTTGGATGAATTCCTCCGGGCACATGGTACGCAACTCGGCTTTTCTTGCCACACCAGTGATCTGACCCTCTAATTGAGCTAGGGATGCCTCCAAATGACCATACTTAACGAATATCATAAAAAAATATTTGCTAGTCTCATATTTGTAGACAGAGAAGGGCTGCATGAACGTCACTGAAACAAAACCATGTCTTTATATTTCAATGAGTTGTAGGCTGTCTGTGACGTTGGTTGTCTGTAACGTTGGTTGTCTGTGACGTTTAGCCGTTTAACGTTTGAACTTCATCGTGTTACCCGACACATGAAGTAAAACTACAGTTGGTGTAAAACAGGGCGATGTTTTCAGTCCCCTGTTGTTCAATATATTTATAAACGATTTGATAGGTGAAATCCAAAATGACCCCAGTGGGAAGATCTGTATCGGTGATTCAACTGTAAATATCCTTTGCTATGCTGACGATATCGTCATATTATCATCCACTCCTGAAGGGTTGCAAAGTAAGTTGGACATCTTAGCTCAGTTTTGTGTCAAATGGAAACTAAGAGTTAACACAAATAAATCACAGGTAATGGTTTTCAACAGCAACACTCAAAAAGACCTGTTTCATATAAATAATAATGCCCTTGCCATAGTTAAACAATACACGTATTTAGGCATAATCTTAAAAAGTAATGGCAATCTGTCATTAGCTATTGAAAACTTACGCAATAAAGGCCTAAAAGCATACTTCAAAATGAAACAACTGTTAGGTAATGGTGCCAGCTGTCGACTATCAGAAAAGTTGTTTGATGCATTAGTAAAACCCATCCTTTTATACGGATGTGAAGTCTGGGGGGCCAGAGGTGCATTTAGAGATTCTGACGGCTTTGAGCATGTCCATCTTAAATTCATTAAGGAACTGCTTGGAGTACACTCCAAAAGTACGAATACAGCTTGCAGAGCTGAACTGGGTCGGCTCCCCCTAAAGTTCGATATAATGAAGCAGATGGTGCGATATTGGCAACATATCTTGGAAAGTCCGGGCTCTCTGGTGTCTGATGTATACATAAACACTATATCCTGTAGTTCTTGGACTCAATTCATGCGGTCTCGGATTTCTGTTTAATACGCAATTTAATATAGCACCATTTCAGTTCAGTCACATTATACAACGTCTTAGGGATATTGAAATGCAAGAGTCTGTTTCGTATATCCATTCATGTAGTAAGCTCTCAGTCTTTCAGTCTCATGTTCTGTAAACCAACTTATCCAGAGATACTGACGGATAGACAATTGAGGAGTGTTGTTTGTAGATACAGAATCAGTGCCCACAAATTGGCAATAGAGCGTGGCAGATACAAAAATTTGGATAGAAGTGATAGATGTTGCAAGCAATGCTCAAGTAACGTTTTAGAGGACGAAAGCCATTTTATTCTCACTTGTAGTAAATATAAGACACCTAGAGAAAAGTATTTTGAATTTGTTGAAACACTATATCCTAATTTCAAGCACATTGGCAACGCTGATAAACTTAGATTTATTCTTGGTAACTCGGTATACAGGCATACTAAACTAATTCTCGTTAGAACTGCGCAGTTTTTACTAGAATGCGAAAAGTTGCGCGATGAACATGTAGTAGGCTAAGCAGTATCAGTCTATATATTCTACAGAATCTTATAATCTACTTTATCACTTATGTATAGTTCCGGTTCTTGGTTTTTGTTTGTCTTGTCGAGTATTGGCCTATATGTACAGGTCATTATGTTTGTTATATGACTCGATTACCAGTCTCATGACTGTGTTGATGTGTCAATAAAGTATTCTATTCTATTCTTAGGCATATTCATATTCATTGTTTCTCTCTAATGCCTTTATTTACAAAAACGTGACTTTCTATGATTTCCTGGGTTTTCTACCCAGGAATTAGACGTCTTTATTGCCCTTAGCTTGAGGTATTCCTGAAAGGACCTTGTATCTTTAGATGGGAAGATGACCCCAGGTCAGTGCAATACAGAAGTACCAAAATATAATACTTCCTCTACAAGAAATTGTTCAATTGGCATAAAGTACAATATTATACTGTACACTGACAAAAAATCAAGGCAATGAGTCTCGAGTAACAGGGCCGTAAAGTACCGGGTAGTGCATTTGTGCAAAATAGTTGATTCTGAGGTGAAAACAATTCCTATCGTTTTCTGTAAACATGAAGATAAGCGATAAACAGAACCAGATTTGGTCTACTACTACGTATTTGAACAAGGAGTATATCAAGCTGGTTTTTGGTTATCGTTTATCTTCATATGTTTATAGAAAGAAATATGAGGTGTTTTCGCCTCATGCACTATTTCACGGTCCAGTTATTCGAGAATGATGAGACTCAGTGCCTTGAAACTTTTCTGGATGTACAATATAATATTGTACTCCATGCCAGCTGAGAAAAGGATTGGGGGGGGGGGATATATTCCTTTTTACAGCCATGGGACATCCAATAGTACAGGAGTGGCTATCTTGTTCAGAGACAATGTTGACGTTACCTTTCATGACTCGAATATCGATGAAAATGGCAGATTTATTGTTCTTGACATAACAGTACAAGGCACCAAACTGACTATCGCTAGTGTATATGGGCCCAATATCGACGACCCCAAATTCTATTCGCATTTTTTCCAAATAATAAAAGATATGAGGAATGAAACAATAATTATCAATTGGGATTGGAATTTAGTCCAAGATTTTACTCTGGAAATACAAGCGTCTAGTCCGTCATTCATTATTCAGCCATCGTCCATTAAAGAATATCCGCGTCCATAATCAAGATGTACAACTATGTCCGTATTAATAATCCTAAGGCAAGACTTGAGGTATTAGATACAAAAATTCAACTCGATCTCGTAGATATCTGGAGAGAAAAAACCTCGTTGTCCCGCCGTTATACTTGGCGACAAAATACAAGATCGGGAATAAAGCAAAGTCGTCTGAATTCTTTTCTTGCATCCAACGATATTGATATCCAGGGTGCACAAGCAGACATCGATATCTCTTATAGATCCGATCTTTCTTTCATTAAACTTAAGTTCTGTTTCGCACGTCATAAGCGAGGATCTGGGTACTCCAAGTTATATAAAATTAGTGAAGAACACCATCGAAGGCTCACTAGCACAGTGTTATAAATCCGGTGACCTGAACGATTTGGAAAATGTCCATCTTAATGATGATGACCAAAGCTTTTTCGAAATTCTAAATACGTAAATCAGAAGAGAAACCATCTGGTTTTCAGTTGCCAAAAAGAAAGAAAATTTCAAAAAAGAAAGGGAAATTGAAAAGGAAATCGTGGAAAAAGAAATATGTCTCGCGTCGAATGACTCTATATATGAAATAAAGGAAAAGCTGGACAAGTTAAAAAGGGACTTAGAAGACACCAGGTCCTGGAAGGTGGAAGGGACGATAATGCGGTCCAAAGCAAATACTATTAAATATAGCGAGAAAAACTCATCTTATTTTTCTTCATTAGAAAAGAGAAACTACATCGTAAAAACAATATCAGAATTAGAAACAGAGACCGGAACTGTTGATACTTCAGAAGATATTTTAAGAGAACTCAAATATTTTTATAATAAACTGTACTCCGCGCGAGATGATTCAAATAATACTGATGATGATCTCTTTCTGAACCACTCTTTAAACTATCAAATGAAGAGCAACATTCATGTGAAGGGAGACTCAATTTAAATGAACTAACTAACGCAACGCAACAAATGAAAATTGGCAAATCTCCCGGATCGGATGGCTTCCCGATGGAATTTTATAGATGTTTTTGGAACGAACTCGGGGTATTTCTTTTACGCTCAGCAAAACAATCATTTGAAACGGGAATATTATCGTCGTTTCAGCAGCAAAGCTACATATCTTGCCTACCAAAGGAATGTAAAAACAGAAAATTTATAAAAAAAACTGGCGCTCAATATCACTATTAAATATGGATTACAAAATCATATCAACTTGTATAGCTAAAAGAATACGGGAAGTTTTACCATCAATAATTGACGAAACACAAAAGGGGTTCATGAAGGAAAGGTACATCGGGGAAATAACTAGACTTTTATTCGATCTTATAAACAGTATTCCAGGTCTACTCTTCTTGATCGATTTTGAAACGGCCTTTGACTCTGTGTCTTGGAACTATATAAAAAGATGCCTTTTATCTTTTAATTTCGGGAATAATATAATACGGTGGATCAAGACATTCCAAAATGGTAGCAAAAGCTGTGTTGTAAATAATGGGTACATCTATGAATTTTTCAATTTACAAAGGAGTTGTCGACAGGGGGATCCGATATCTCCATTTTTATCCTTGTTGTGGAGACACTTGCTATCGCCGTAATACAGGACAAAAACATCAAAGGAATAACAATAGAAAACACAGAATTATAATTCAGCAATATACTGATGATACTACTATGATTCTCGACGGATCGATGGAAGCTCTTGAAGCAGCCATGGGCCTCTTGAATAAGTTTTCTTCTTCCTCTGGATTATATCTTAATGTAGATAAGTCAATCGCAGTGTGGATAGGCCAGAGAAAAGCCAGTACTATCAAAGTATGTCCTAATTACAGGGTAAACTGAGATCCAGGAGGATTTAAACTACTTGGTATCTGGTTTTACCCCAACATGAATGATACTGTTGAAAGAAATTATAACGACAAAATGATCTCTATTAAGAAAATTTTAGGAAGCTGGTCTAGAAGAAATTACAGTTAGTAAAACACATGTTCTTCCGCTTTTAGTTCACCTATTTTCAGTCCTACCAAACCCCGATACAACTTTCATATCAAATTAAAGAAAAAAAGCCTTTTCCAATTTATATGGAACGGTAAGCAAGACAAAACGTAAAACAATCATTATGTTCAAAACAGAAGGTGGATTGGCTATGATAAATTTTCAAGCCTTTGCATCATAAAATAAAGTGGGTAATGAGAGTAGTAGAGGACGCCGGCATTTTTAGGGCATTGGTGCAAAAACCTATTGCGCCCTGCTGGTCACGATGTTTGGCGCCTAGGTTCTGCAAGCAGACATGCAGTACAAAAAGAAATAAAAAAACCTGTTCTGGTGTGACACACAAGTTGCCACATGAACAGGTACAATAAAAGCGTACTGAGATACAACACATATCACGAATAGATAGATTCTTGGTATGTGCTTTAGAATAGGTTAACCAGAAAACTATACTGTGAAACCATGTGACATCCGTTATATGTGTTGTAATTTTTACCTGTATATGGCGAGATTCTGCTGGTGGACGTTTCGTCCACGAGGCCCGCCCCTTGTACAGACCTTTTGGTCTTTGATATATGTTGGCATATGTGGGAAGTTGATGCTTGGTCGACATCGGGCTTTAGTCTTTTGCGTTAAATGCCGTCATTTTCATCTGACGATGATACAGCTCACCTATCCCCAACGTACGAGTTGTCACAGCCACACAGCTCACCAATTACCAATGTACGAGTTGTCAGAGCATTTCCATCACAGCACTCTAGATTTGTATCTAATACCGCTTATGCCGATGCTAGGGGCCGTGTGGTCATGTCATCCAAGTTGCCACATGAACAGGTAAAATAAAAGCGTACCTGAGATACAACACATATCACGAATCGTTAGATTCTTGGTATGTGCTTTAGAATAGGTTAACCAGAAGACTATACTGTGAAGCCATGTGTCAGTATGTCGGCACCTCTTTCTACATCCCTTATATGTGTTGTAACACTCACATCATGGGCAGAATGTGTGGAATATCATGGGCAGAATGTGTGGAATATTGCGAAGTAACAGACCAAAACTTCAACAATCTTCTGTTTGACTTTGTTCCTATGTCAGAGTGGAGTGATATACGTCGGTGGGTGGATGCGGGTGCATCCTATATCACTGATCTGCTGAATGAAGATGGTACACGTTTTTTTAAAATACAATGAACTCCAGACTAAGTTTGGAATCAAACCTATTTATTTCATCCTTCATTGTGCTTTAATTCACAATATATCGAATGGAAAACGTACAAATATTAAAAAAACGGTACTTTTATCAAAAATATTACGAATCAACGAGAAGTATACAGACGATTAATGAATCAAACATGCTTAAAATTTATTTACAGTATACTCATTAAAAAGATTGAAATCAAAATGCAACGAAATCAGGAGAAATTGGAAGATGAACTAAATTCAAAAAGAACTGCCTTGGAATTCAATATACAGCTGTATTTATAGTACCACAATGGACACCACCCAACAATGTTTTCAATACTAAATCATTCACAGAATACTTGTAACCAATTCAATTTAAAAATATGGGGTAAAACCGATACCGATATGTGTACCTTCTGAAACCAAAAGAAAATATCCTGCATTTGTTTTACGAATGTCTTTATTAGAAGGAAATTTGGGGTAATCTACATACATGGTCAAATGAAGTAAAAATTCAAATGGAAGAACCGTCGGGATCCCAAGTAATCCTGGGTAACACAGGTTCTGTTCTTAATGATTCCCGGCAGTTACTCGGCAAACAATATATATACAGATGTAGATATTACAACCTAAAGTCTGTTTTCGATGGTTTAAGGGACAATGTGATCAGAACTAGAGATATTGAGAGTTACATCTATACAAGAAATAAGAATCTCTCTATCTTCTTTCACAAGCGGGGTCCCGGGCGTAATCAGCAAGCAGTAGTTAACCTGTTCGTATCTTAGGAATAATGGGTTTAATAAATCTGGTTATCTATTTATTTATTTTTTTATCGATTTGGTGGAGATAGCGGACGGAAAGAAGTTGTTTCTTCCCAGATGGGTTAATTTTGATTGTGGATGCAGGGGCAAGTGTGTGTGTTTGTGTTGTCCTGTTTGTATCAGCATGAAAATGGCGTGTAAGGATATGTAAAATCGTGGTCATAGTAAATAAATGCCCCGTGGCCCGTTCAAGGGCTTAAAACGGTTAAAAAAAATATTTACCTTATAAACTTATGAACAAGCCCTTTTGGGTTTTATTTCCGCCTCGATATATTTATGTCAGATTTCGCGTTCTCATATTTATCTATTTATATCTGGCAGAAAAATTTCAAGCCTATTGTTATGGATACGTTTACCCAACAAGAAAATTCAGCTATGTGACCGACTTTCTTGTGCTATAGTCCCTGGCTTTTCAATGATTTCAATTGCGTGCTTGGTATATCTTGTTTTAGACGACTTATAACATTGAATCACACGTCCCGTGTTTCCTGTTGCACCGACTTTAGTTGAACTGGCATTATATTTTAGCCTCCCCCATCCGCCCTTATATCGCACCCTCCCCAACGCTTAGAATTGTCCGAATGATATCTTAAGTTAACGCCCCACCGATATTCTATTTGTGTTGTCTATATGGTGAACTGAAGAACGTAATAGAAAATGCTTTTCGCTAATATTTTCGGAGTCACTTTCCTCCTGTATTGAACTGAAGAGGTCTATTATTGTGGGGGTCAATAGGTCAAATGTCAAGGTCACAGTAGACGAATAAACGCATTTTGAGGTATGCCGTATTAAGTTTCACTGTTCACAGACAAGTTGATCATGTCACATTATTTAGAGGATAAGGTCAACTCATATGACCGTATTTATGTAATGTTTCAACTTATATATTGAGTTACGTTCTCGAGTTACGTTATATATACTGATCTTTTTGAAAGTCCACAGGTGTAATGTGCGTGTTGTCCCGAAGAAATCTATCCATTTGGAAGTCCATATTTCCAGGATACAGTGTACAGAAAATCATATTTTGTGGTATGTTCTTTTCTGGGTATTCTTGCATTTACCATGTTTACCCCATGTTGAGGCGTTTACTCCGTCAGTTGTCCTCGATGATCATCCATCAACATCAGATGAGTTATTCGTTTGAGCAGATCTGTCATTACAGCTCCCGAGCTAGCGTATCTAATTCCGCTTAACCCGGTGCTCGGGGCCGTGTGGATACTCCATTGTCTTCACATGAACATCTGCAATAGAAGCGCGCCTGAGATACTAAGACCACGTCCGATAATCCTCCGTATTATATGGTCTGAATGTTAGGTGCCGAGTGATGTTTTCATATGGTTGCTTTTCAGTCGCCAGACGTCGTCAATTACCACCTCTTGCATATCGCTCCAATCTATTGATCTTGACGGTTCCTCAATATGTTGGCCATGTGAATGCAAGGGGATCATATTGTTTGGGGTCAAGGTCAACTTTTCGATGTCTATGCAATACTGTCCAGCTCATAGTGTGCACTTGGTGGGTAGGTTGGGCGGGCAGATGTGTTCACGCGGTTACATTAATCTCTCGTTTTATTAATATTGTGGAGACAAATTCATACACAATGGTAGCTGTTGAATCTGACCCATACATGGCTTCCAGTCCATCGTGCATTATTGGGTGAAATGCATCGTTACAAAAATCTTGCATCAGTAATATGTAACGTTTATACTTTCCCTTTCTGTACATTTTACGTCGGTATATATACACCTGGTAAAAAGTTAAGCACCCTTTAATATAATGACTAATAACACACCGATGTTAAGGTTTAGCCTGTGTCTGGTGGTAGGTATGATAATAGTGATGATCCAACAAATGGCGGCGAACGTCCTTCATGGAAAGTGACACGAAAAAATATCATGAGAAGCATGTGGAAAAGAGAACCCACGAATTTTCCCAAATGCAATTTGTGCACGCCCCATATTTCGGTATTTAATGTGCATGAGTTGAAATATTCAATCATTATCTGTCACTATGCCACGAAGAAGGATATCAGATGCACAGAGATGGCAAATTATTGGTATGCATTCAATCGGTATGTCCTTTAAAGCAATTGATCGTCAACTCAATATCCACTACACAGTTATCAGCCGTCTGGTGAGGAAACACAGGGAAACCAATGAGGTGAAAGACCGTTCACGATCCGGACGACCCCAAATGGCATCACAACGTCAAGACAGGGCACTTCTGAGGCTAATTCGACGAGATCCATTCGCCACAAACACTGTTCTGAAGAACCTTTGGTTACCAAATCGCCGTTTCTTCACGAGAACGATCAGGAATCGCATAAGAAGTGCCGGATATCGGTCCAGAAGGGTCATCAAACGTCCTCTCTTGAATGATCATCACCAACGAGTACGTTTGGCACGACACCGCTAGAATCTGAGGAGATCATTGGTCGGATGAAAGCCGGTTCTTTCTTCATGTAACCGATGGACGCGTGAGAGTTTGGAGGCAGCCGAATACAGTCTATACACCAAGAAACATCAAACCGACAGTTGCCTTTGGTGGGAGTTCACTAACGGTGTGCGGCTGTGTCTCTCATGACTGTAGGCTTGACATGGTAACAATACGTGGGAATCTGAATGACGATCAGTACATCCGGGATGTCCTTGCCCTAGTTGTTGTCCCCCATTTTGATAACCATCCTCTTGCTACCAGACCTGTGTTTATGGATGACTACGCTAGACCACACCGTTCTCGTGCAGTGACAGCATTCATTCAGAATAATGCAGTGACTCATCTTCCTTGGCCCGCCATTAGTCCTGATCTGAATCCTCTGGAGCACATTTGGGACATTCTTGGGCGTCGAATACAAGCACGTGAACCTCCAGTACAAAATCTGCGTTAGTTGGAAGCAGCTTTGCACCAGGAATGGCGACAGTTTCCTATGCAACGGATACGACGATTGACTGGAGGGATGTGACGCCGGGTAGAGGCAGTTATCCAAACACGTGGCGGATACACCAGATATTGAATTGGAAAACTTTCCATTGTTACAAATGACTTTTTTATCCATTCATATTCGAACCATGTTGCCTGGTTGACTCTCCAGCTCCATACTTGTAACGGGTATCATTTTGAGCTCAAACAGTTACTTGTTTGATACGCCAGTGCTATCATTAAAATGATAAAGAAAACTGTCATTATTGTGTTTTCTTGTAGCCAGAACATGACCTTACATGATAGCATGCAGTTTTACAAACTTACTGTGCGTGTACACCTCTGATATCGACCAATACATATACCTTTGTAAATGTTCATGGGGGTGCTTAACTTTTTTCCAGGTGTATATATTCACTTTTCATTCAGTAACGTTCCACAACAAGAGTTCGGCAGTTTGCCTGATTATCCTTGTTCCAGTATGTTATGCCTAATCACTAGTTAGCCCAGAACTTTACATGGGAATTTTGGCAGTTTTCCGTTATGTTGAGGTCTAATTATTTATATAATATAATACTCGATCGTCAGGACCGTAGTGTATACAACCTGACGCGTACATGTACACTAACGTAGTGAACCATGAATATACCTAATGTACCATTTGATACACCAGTATTGTAATGACGGTGCCCCAGAACTGCGCTACAAACACAACATAGTTATGGCAGGAACTGTATGTGTCTGAAGGCAAAGACTTCCTCATTGAAAATTTATCTAAATCACATGAGTTCTGGAATCTTTCTATGTAGATTTTTTACTTCATTAAAATAAACATTGGGAAATTTTACAAGCGGACTAATGGACTAGTGATGGGGCCTTAATATGATTCATAAGGGACAAGCAATTTTGTTTCTGCTTTTAGCTGAACTGAAATTCTTATCCACCAATGTTCTGACCTTTCATAGATATATAGACGATTGTCACATTTTCAAGAAACAGAGATTACAAGCGTCTAGTCCGTCATTCATAATCCAGCCGTCGTCCATTAGAGAATATCCGCGTCCATAATCGAAAGACCTATTC